>CM060928.1:951315439-951491596 GCA_030765085.1 Allium cepa | reverse complement strand
AAGGAAGTTCGTCCCTCCGACCATTCCAGCTTACAAAGGGACAAGTGATCCAAATGAGTTCCTGTACAAATATGATTGGCACATGACAGGTGCCAGAGCTTCTGACGAGATAAAATGCCGCTATTTTCCTGTGTATTTGGAAGGGGTAGCTCTGCTTTGGTTCACAAAACTACCTGTCCGGTCCATCGATCAGTTTTCAGACCTAACCAGGAAATTTAAAGAGCAATTTAGGCTATATGCTTCAAAGGCAAAAGACATCATGTCGTTATCCGGTTTGGAACAGAATCCGGGGGAAACTATCAAGTCTTTTTTAAATCGCTTTAATATAGCGTTAGCTGAAGTGGATAATGCAGAACCCCGCATGGTCTTGACCTATTTGATGAGAGCTATTGATAAGTCAAGTGAATTCGGAAAGTGGCTGAACATGAAGGAGCCAAATTCTCTGGAAAAGTTCTACAAAAAGGCGGATGAATTCATGCGTTTGGAAAGCCGTCCTGTCCCGGCAAAGGCAACAGTAGAGAAAGCTGAAGACAACACTGCTGCGCCACGTAAGAATGGATCTGTGGGACAGAAAAGAGAAAATAATGATGGAAGGAAACAACACAATTCAAAGAAGCCTCGATCCTTCAAGCCATCAGAATATACTCCTTTGTTAGAGACACCAGAGCGCATCTACCTGGCTACAAAAGATTCTTTTGAGTATCCCAAACCTCCTGTTCTCAGAACCGGAAGAAAAGCTGTGCAAAGTGGGAAGTTCTGTCGCTTCCATAATCAGCCTGGTCATGACACAGACGACTGCCGTCAATTGAAAAATATAATCGAAGAATTGCTAAGAGAAAATAAGCTGCAGCAGTTTGTGAAGAAGAGTAGTAATGACCCTGCTTCGTCAAGTCAGGGGCAACAAGCTCTTGCTCATCAGCCCAGGACAAATGAGAAGGCCGCAGGACATGAATCTGGAAGGCCAGTTATTAATGTCATCACAGGAGGACCCCACCCAGCAGGCAGAAGCTGGGGTGAAATGGAGAGGTACACTCGAGCTCTGAAACATATGCCAACTGAAGAGAATGTCTTTGTTTTAGAGGACTCTACACCCCTGAAACAACAAAGGACTTTTAATGATGATATTGTGTTCAGGGCTAGAGATTCCACGGGCATTGAGGCCCCTACTTTGGACCCGTTAGTCATCTCGGCCGGTATTGGACCGGCTATTGTCAGAAGAGTTCTTATTGATTGCGGCGCATCTTGCAACATCCTCTTCAAGAAAACGTTTGACCAGATGAGAATCCCGATGGCGGATGTGCAAGCCTCATCTCAGAAGATTGTTGGCTTCACTGGGGAGCCAAAGCAACCAGTAGGAACCATTGACTTGCTTGTGGAACTCGGAGAAGGAGAAAGAAAAGTAGTTCGCAAGCAGACTTTTGTGATAGTAGATGAATTTTCTGCTTATAATGCTTTCTTTGGTCGACCTATTCTTGCTGCATTCAAAGCTGTCCTTGCCCCATGGTGTCTTACTATTAAATTCCCTACAGACAATGGGGTAGGAGTTATTAAAGGAGACCAGAACGCTGGGCGAGAATGTTATATGACAGAGCTGCGAGAAACAAGGAAGAGAGAAATGGGGAAAGATGCGGCAACCCCAATCCGCATCAAAACACCAACCCTATAGCAACTACAGGGCGGACCCTGCACTGGCGAGCATAGCGGGGCACGAAAAGTGATGGATCCTAGAAAGGCCAGTGCGGGGGAGAGTAGGGTGGTACCAGCAGAAACAACGATACCGGTGCCCGTTGATCTGAAGGACCCAAACAAGGTGCTGAATGTGGGTTCACAACTTAATGTGTCAGTTCAGAATGCCTTGATATCTTTTTTGAAAGCAAACCTGGATGTTTTCGCTTGGGCCCATGCCGATATGTGCGGAATATCCCCAGAAGTTGCGGTACATGCTCTGAATATTGACCCAAAGTTCACGCCAGTAAAGCAGAAAAGAAGAATCCAAGGTCTAGAAAGGTCGACAGCATTGAAAGAGGAAGTTGACCGGCTCATGGAGAATAATTTCATCAGAGAATCTACCTATCCAAATTGGGTTTCAAATCCAGTGCTAGTTAAGAAAGCCAATGGTAAATGGAGAGTGTGCATCGACTTTTCAGATCTAAACAAGGCCTGTCCCAAAGACTGCTTCCCATTACCCAGGATCGATCAACTGGTAGATGGAACAGCGGGTCATGAATTGTTGTCTTTTATGGATGCCTACTCCGGATATAATCAGATCATGATGCATGAGCCAGATCAGGAGGACACAAGCTTTATCACCGATGTCGGTCTTTACTGTTACAGAGTTATGCCCTTTGGGTTGAAGAATGCGGGGGCAACATACCAAAGACTGGTTAATGCTATGTTCAAACCGCAGTTGGGAAAGACTATGGAAGTTTACGTTGATGACATGCTAGTAAAATCTAAGAAAGCAGTGGATCACATCGAACACTTAGCAGAAATGTTCGCAATTCTCCGAAGATACGGAATGAAGCTTAACCCTTTAAAATGTTCTTTCGGGGTAGAATCTGGGAAGTTCTTGGGTTTCATCGTGAGCGCTAGGGGCATTGAAGCTAGTCCAGCTCAAATCACTGCTCTAAAAGAAGTCAAAGCTCCTAAAACAAAGAGGGAATTGCAAAGTCTCAATGGAAAAATTGCCGCCTTAAGTCGGTTCATATCCAAAGCTACTGATAAATGCATTCCATTCTTCGACGCTCTAAAGAAAGGAAAGAAAAACTTTGACTGGGCTCCCGAATGCCAGAAAGCTTTTGAAGAATTGATTCAACATATGGAAACGCCTCCAATACTTTCCAGGCCCAGCGATGGCGAGGATCTTCTTATATACTTGGCAGTTTCATCTCATGCTTTAAGTGCAGCGCTGGTACGGGAAGACAAAAGGATTCAACATCCAGTTTACTATATCAGCAAAAGACTCACTGGGGCAGAAATGAATTACTCCAAGTTGGAAAAACTCGCCTATTGTCTATTGATTGCCTCAAGAAAGTTGAGGCAATATTTCCAGGCTCATCCTATCAAAGTCCTCACTGATCAACCTTTAAAGCAAGTCTTGTTTCGCCCTGAGACTTCGGGCCGCCTTTTAAAGTGGAATATTGAATTGAGCCAATATGACATCACTTATCATCCTAGAAAAGCGATCAACGGACAAGCTTTGGCAGATTTTATTGCAGAATTTACAGACAAGGGTAACAGCGAGGAAGAAACAATCGAGAACTCCCCAACCCAATGGAAGTTGTTTGTAGATGGCGCAAGAAATGATTACTGTTCAGGTGCTGGAATTGTTCTTGAAACTCCTGAAGGCCGGTCATTATGCTATGCGCTAAGATTAGAATTTCCTTCAACAAACAATGAAGCAGAATATGAAGCTCTGATCGCTGGTTTGAAAATTGCTAAAGAACTAAACATTCGAGCGTTACAGATCTTCAGTGATTCTCAGCTTATAGTATGCCAAGTCAAGAAGGAGTTTCAAACGAAAGGAGGAAATCTGCCCGCTTATGTGTCAAAGGCTTGGGAACTCTTATGTGAATTCGACCATTACACGATAAGTCATATTCCTCGAGAAGAAAACATGAAAGCAGATTCTCTCGCAAAATACTCAAGTTCTGGCGAAGCCCAATCCTTAGGGTTAGTTCCAGTGGAAGTTTTGTCAAATCCGAGCATTGATGGAATGGATATCGATTGGGTTATGAGTATGTCGCAAGAGCAAGAATCATGGATGACTCCAATAACAAAGTATCTACTCAATGGCTCTTTACCAGAAAACTCTAAAGAACGACAAAAGCTACTGAGAAAAGCTTCTCGATATATAATCCAGGATGGTCAATTATACAGACGAGGATTCTCAATGCCATTGCTTCGATGTGTATCCCGGGAAGAGTCCAAAACAATCCTAACTGAAGTGCATGGAGGAGAATGCGGTGATCATTCAGGTGGTCAAACATTAGCAAAGAAAATTCT
Source organism: Allium cepa (assembly GCA_030765085.1). NCBI lineage: Eukaryota > Viridiplantae > Streptophyta > Magnoliopsida > Asparagales > Amaryllidaceae > Allium > Allium cepa. The sequence continues at coordinate 951,487,591 of CM060928.1, read as the reverse complement.
CCGATACGGATATTTTTGGCCAGAAATTAATCGAGATGCTGCAGATTACTCTCGAAAATGTGACAGATGTCAAAGATTTGCCAAAATTCCTAGAGCACCTTCTACTGAGCTCACACAAATGACCAGTCCGTGGCCGTTTGCGATTTGGGGAATAGATTTGATCGGACCTTTACCAACCGCCAAATCTGGAATCAAATATGCCATTGTTGCTGTAGATTATTTCACTAAATGGGCTGAAGCTGAACCATTGGCAACTATCACCTCCAAAAAGATGATAAATTTTGTGACTAAGAATATCATTTGCAGATACGGTGTGCCTCAGAAAATAATCACAGACAATGGTACTCAGTTTGAAAGCGAGGAATTCCAGGATTTTTGCAAGCGATTCAAAATCCAGAAAAGCTTTTCGGCAGTAGCTCATCCGCAGGCAAACGGGCAAGTGGAAGCAGTGAACAAGATCATCAAATCAACCATCAAAAAGCAACTCGAAAGAGCAAAAGGTGGTTGGGTCGATAAACTACCGCTTGCACTATGGGCATACAGAACTACTCACAAAACTGCAACTGGGCATACTCCTTTTTCGTTAGCATACGGATCGGAAGCAATGATCCCGGTTGAAACAGAGGTCCCTTCACACAGAAGAATCCATTTCAATCAAGCAGAAAATGAAAAGCTGCAACTTGAAGCGCTGGATCTCCTTGATGAAAAAAGAGATGAAGCTAACCTCAGAGTTGCAGCTCATCAGCAAAGGATAGCCAGACATTTCAATTCCAAAGTTCGTCAACGCAGCTTTGAAATTGGAGATCTAGTCCTAAAAAGAATTATGACAGCGACAGGTGTGTTTGGGCCAAATTGGGAAGGACCGTATGTGATAGGTCAGAAACTCCTTGACGGCACATTCAAGCTCACCACAGTTGATGGAGATCAAATTCCAAGGGCATGGAACAGCAATCACTTGCGTCCATACTTTACTTGAAAATTTTGTTGAAACATTGTAAAAAGAATTATGAATGTATGATTCCTGTAATTGAAAGCAATTGTGAAACTGATGCAAGTAAATAATGAAAGAATATAAAGTGGATGTAGGCCCAATTTCATGGCCGAACCACTATAAATCTTGTGTTCCTTATTATCATTATATGTTTGCTTTGTTTTCGATATAAAAATACACAAAATGTATTGCTGAAATATCGATTTAAATTTTTGCAGACAGTGGAGATAAAACTTGCGCATAATAAGACCGAGCGATTCTCACCATCATTCAACAAACAAATTTCAAGTCACAAAGACCCCGAATTCAAATCCTAGATAGGAAATGCTTCAATTGAACGGCTAATGATTTCGATAGGAACGAGCCCTTGCTGATAAATTGAGATTGTTTAAACAAACAAACATCCAATTAGGAAGCTAGTGCCCGTTCTCACGAGCTTGCCTGGCAATGAAGTACACTTCCTTGGATTAAACAAGCCACTTGTGGAAAAAAAGGGGATCGCTGAAAAGGCATAAGCAAGTGAACAGAGGAACAACCAAAGCTACCATCAGCGCCACAAGTCCTCTTCGGAGGCACAACTCTTCGGATAATAAAAGACCTCTAATGGGTCATATGCCACAAAAAAGAAAGTTCTCTACTCAACAAAAAAGATTGGAGGAGTCATGACCCTCCAACCATGAGAGAGTAACTTCCAGGCGATGAAAACCCTCTCTGAGGCCCATTTCACCAGGAGTTGAAGTGTTATAACCGCTCTTCGGGATTTCACTTCACCAGAGTTGAAATGTAAACAAAATAAAAGCCCTCTTCGGAGGCCCATTTCACCAGGAGTTGAAGTGTTATAACCGCTCTTCGGGATTTCACTTCACCAGAGTTGAAATGTAAACAAAATAAAAGCCCTCTTCGGAGGCCCATTTCACCAGGAGTTGAAGTGTTATAACCGCTCTTCGGGATTTCACTTCACCAGAGTTGAAATGTAAACAAAATAAAAGCCCTCTTCGGAGGCCCATTTCACCAGGAGTTGAAGTGTTATAACCGCTCTTCGGGATTTCACTTCACCAGAGTTGAAATGTAAACAAAATAAAAGCCCTCTTCGGAGGCCCATTTCACCAGGAGTTGAAGTGTTATAACCGCTCTTCGGGATTTCACTTCACCAGAGTTGAAATGTAAACAAAATAAAAGCCCTCTCCGGAGGCCCATTTCACCAGGAGTTGAAGTGTTATAACCGCTCTTCGGGATTTCACTTCACCAGAGTTGAAATGTAAACAAAATAAAAGCCTTCTTCGGAGGCCCATTTCACCAGGAGTTGAAGTGTTATAACCGCTCTTCGGGATTTCACTTCACCAGAGTTGAAATGTAAACAAAATAAAAGCCCTCTCCGGAGGCCCATTTCGCCAGGAGTTGAAGTGTAGCAGCCGCTCTTCGGAATTTCACTTCACCAAAGTTGAAATGTAAAAACAAAGACCTTCTTGAAAGCACACGTTTCACCGAGATTGAAATAAAACTTCCAAGTGTTGAAACGTGAAAAGGCTTTCTTCAAAGGCACAACTCTTTGGGGGTACACGTTTCACCAAGATTGAAATAAAACTTCCAAGTGTTGGAACGTGAGAAATCCCTCCTCAGAGGTACAACCCCCTCCCGGGAACACAATTAAGAAAAAAGACCTCTTTGGAAACCCACGTTTCACCGAGATTGAAATAAAACTTCCAAGTGTTGAAACGTGAAAAGGATTTCTAAAGCATAACTCTTTGGAGGTACACGTTTCACCGAGATTGAAATAAAACTTCCAAGTGTTGAAACGTAAAAAAAAAAAAAAAAAAAAAAAATCCCTCCTCAGAGGTACAACTTTCTAAAAAAAAAAAAAAATCCTCATCAAAAGCGTACTTTAACTTTGAAAGGAAAAGTAATTTGCCTACTGTGGGAAATGATCGTAAAAAGAAAAGAAGTTAAAGTACCCTTCAGAGGTCCGCTTTACCACATAGAGGAATTCACTTGATGAGATATGCACATAAGCAAAAGAAAAAAGTGATTTCTTCGAACGACCAAGCGTAAAAACTTATACGAAGGGAGTTGTACTCTATAAAATTTTCTTTAAAGAATAAAATAATTATTCTTTAGCAAATAAGAGTGTAAGTCCCCTCGAGGTATAGAATATTGCAGCATACTTATGGAATGGGGGCAATATAGTATAATTACACACAATATGGTATAACTAAACCAGCAAAAGGTAACGCTCAAGTAACATACCATAAGCTCGCTGCAATATCAAATAAACTCATGCCAAAACAAATAACAAATGTATTCTTTAATTCAAACAAAAGTTTGTACAAACGAGGAATCATTTTATTCAAGGAATCATTTTATTCAATTACAACGCAGGTACAGGTTTCAAAATAAAGAAAAGCGGGGGCCGGTACCCGCACAATTCTCGGCCAGTACATGCAAAACACAAAAAAAACTAGAAACTGAAGATCTTCACTTCTTTTTGCTGCCTTTAGACCCTTTACCCGGCCGAATGATCAGCTTTTCAGGTCGACCAGTGGGTATAAGGGAGGAAGGAGAGGTAGGCGCAGCTGGCCCAACTTCTGGCTCCTCTTCAGTGGCAGTGATTATCTTCCCTCTCCTCCTTGATGCTCCTTGCTTCCTTCTCCTCTTTGAGGAAGACTCACTTCCTGGAGTGGCAAGTTTAGATAAAGTTATATCATCAGAAGGAGTCCGCTCCGGAGATATGTCACCTCCCTCAAGTCCCTCATCTTTTTGCTCTTGCGAAGCAACGGGATCATCCAGGCCATGGAGAGCTTCTATTTGTTCTTCTTGTGACCCAGGTTGAGAAGCAGAGGGAGGCGCCACTTGAAGAGATGGAGGAAGGATCACCGGGGGAGAAGAAGCTTGAGTTTGACTCGGTGCTTTCTCTACAAAGGAGAAAAAACTTAAAATATCAGTATCTTTCGAAAAGAGAGGGGATGACGGCTCGTCAAAAGTCGGGAATTCATTAACATTTGAGGAATAATCAAAAGTCGGGAATTCATTGACATTTGAAAAATAATCAAGAAGATCGTCAAGTTCACAAGGAGCGAACGAGCAGTTCACCACTTGGGCTGGTCCGGTGTCAAGTTTACCTGGGGTAGTTGGATCTCTGAGGCTGATTTCATATCGCTGTGCTTCGTTGCTTTCACCACCTTCATCCCCGCCTTGTGCACTTGTAGTTTCAGTTACTGTCTTAGTTGCAGGCGGAGTAGAGGAGCTAGAACCCGTGATGTCAACCACAGGAGAAACTGGAGGTTGGACAGAGGAAGTAAGCGTTAATTCCTTTCCAGAACGTTCCTCTTCCGCCATTCCAGTTCTCATCCTGGCAAGTTGTTCTCGCCCCTTCGCAAGAGCAGCGCGAGCTCCCTCATCCAGGTAACGCGCCTCAAAATCTTCATCGCCATACCCGGCGTCTTTAAACATGTTAAGAGCAGCTTCCCACACCTCGGCCAGGGTGATTTCATACTTAGGACCAAGAAAAGAGAGGCTGCCGCGTCCCAAGACACAATGTAAATAAAAATCGAATAAAGTCGAATTGATATCGTTTTCCATGGTCTGAGCAGTTTCTTCGGCTGCAATTTTGCCAGCCATGGCCTCATCTCGATCTTTTTCGGTCTGAGCAAGTTGGGCTTTTAGCGCTTCAATCTCCATGTCCCGGGCGCTCAGTTTATTCTGCAGCTGGGTGACATCAGTGCGGTGGTTCTCTACAGCTTGTTCCAACCTCTCAGCTTTAGCTTCAGCGTCCCTCTGGCCGGCGTGCGCATCTCGCACTTGTTTTTGCAATACCTCTTCTCTTTGGGTGTAAGTATTAGTAGAAGAGGCAAGATCATCTTTGAGCTGCTTTACTTCAGCTTCGAGTTTTTCATTGTATTCGGCTATCTCCTTCATCTCAGCGTTGTGTTGATCAAGAATCTTCTGCCATTCTGATTTGTCATTTTCCATGGTCAGCATTGCTTCGATGTTAGCCCGATTAACTCTTTGAAGTTCATCAACCAGCTTTTGCCATCCAGACATTCTATCGATATCAAGCTTGACAGCATCGAGATTTCTGTACATAGCTTCTTTGTCGATGGGGACCAAATCAAGGTCGAAGCGTACCCCCCTCAAACACCAGTTCGGGAATCGGCTCTGCAAAGTAGGGGGCCCCCTTTCGACGTGGTATGAAGGCCTGTTGAGAAGTGTTTGGATGGCACTTCCTTCAAGAGCAGGAGATTCGGAAGGGATGTCAATAGAAACTGAGGCACCAGGTCTCTCAGATGTCACGGGCACGTGCTCCTCGCCAAGTTTGGTCCGCTTTCTCGAATCCTCAATATGGCTCTTCCCCCTATCATCGTGTGTTTTACGTTTATGGGAGTCATCATCCCTTGGGAAGGATTCATGTCGCGTGCCCGCTCCCTCATGACGTTCTTCATACCTTCTCCTCTCTTCAGCTTTTCGCGCAGCTCTCTGCTCATTGGTTTCTCTGGGATCGGCATAGTATTGCTTGTAGTCATAGCTGCCACGCCCTCCATAGCGTCGAAAGTCCTTGTAATAAGAACCGCTGCCGCTGCGCCCCATAGAGAAATCTGAAAAGGCAAAAATAGCAAGTCTTAGAAACTCCCGAAGAAAAGAAGTTAAATATGAACAAATGCCGAAAATTCCTAAGTATTGTGTGATGTGCAAGCTACGCGCATTAAGCTACAAACCACTCATTGGTGTAGGGGTGATGATAGCTTGGGTATGAGGAGTTGGTGTTTGTGTTGGTGTTAGTCGAAGAAGGGACGTCGCCTCAATCATAGGAGAGATAGTTTTAGACACGTCATCTCTAAAAAGCTCCTGTGAGGTCACTATTATGTCGCTCAACCCATCATAAACATCGTCACCATCATGCTCGGTGAGACTTGTTTTCTCAGTTCCTACATCAGCTAATCCCCCGAGAGGCTGTGAAGGTTCTTCTTCTTCCTCAATCGGGGCAAGTGCCGTCTTACTAGATGACCCCATAATATCGGTAGGGGTGGAACATTTCACCAATGAAGCTTCGATGTTAGACTCTTTTGATGAAGATTGTTCGATAGTAACGGGGGCATCCGATGCTTCAGTCGGGGAATCGGGAACTTCTGTTGGAGGTTCATGAGGCTGAGTAAAGCGAGAGGGATGGAGGAGTCCGTATTGATGTAAAAATTCATCAGTTAGCAGAAACTTTATGCTCCTTTCTTCTGCCGGCACAACACTTAATCTTTCGAAAATTTGCTTATGGCTTGGGTCCCTGGCAGGGGGTGGAAGCGCTAAAACAGGAACAAAGAATGAAGTTAGCAACTGAAAGTTCGGATCTCAAAAAATGGCTTCAAAGCGGAAAGAATATAGACAGGAAATCTTACTTCCTACTCTCCAGATGGCATAAAACCCTGGAGGGCAGCGAACAAAGAAAAACTGATTCAAAAATCCGTGAGCACTTTCGGAGAGATCAGTAATAAGTTTGCGGTTTCGAGCGCTTCTTATAACCACAATGGAGGGATGGTCTTTAATTTTCGTGAACGAGCAAAAATAGCAGATCTCCCCGAAGCTCGGTAATCGATCCAAAACTCTCCTATATAGAACACATAACCCCATCAGAATAGCGTAGCCATTGGGGTGTAGTTGGAATGGAGAGATAGTCAACCGAAGCAGGAACTGTTGAAGAAAGTCATTAAAAGGAGGAATAGCGCCGTTCAAGCACATTTGACGATTGACAGCAACAAAGCCATGAGGGGGCCTATCCGCGGTATCATTTGGCCCCGGAAATAAGACGTCAGCGTCATCGATGCCAAACTGGACGCGTAGTTGGTTAAACACCCGCTGGTTCAAAGTTGTGGATGTTCTCTCCGGAGGATTATCTACAGGGATAGCTACTGGGAAGACATCTTCAGCCTGGCCCATCGGCTCTTCTTGATGAGAAGTCATTCTACACAAGCAACTGGATGTTCAAATGCGAAGGTGCGCGTTTCCTAAAAAGTGTGAAGTGTTGTGCAAGACTAATAAAAGTGACAAGTATATATAACTGGAATTATACTAATCGATGCTTGATCGATTGTAAACATTTCAAAACTTGTTAATCTAAAAGTTCAAACATAATATTAGTGCAAGCAAGTCGATTTCAATTGACTATTTCAGTATTGCTTTGATATTTTGTTTGAAATTGATATGTTAAAAGCACTTCATACATACAGTTTATTCAAGTTAATCATCTATCATTAACTAATCTGTCGTTCGATGTGGGCAATCAATGACAGTATATTCGTCCCAGTTTTCTGTGAATGTTATATTAACAGGTTATTAGCTTACAAGTTAAAGCAATCTGTAAAAGATTCAAGCAGCAGTTCAAGGTTCAAGTGGAGTTTAAAAGTGCAAGTGCTAAGTCGTAGACGACTCAAGGACTAAGTCGAAGACGACTCAGCAATACTTAGGTCACGAGTCATAAAAGAGAATAGATGTCAGCTCAGAATTATGAAAAATTCATCAAGACATGTCTCGGCCCCGACTCAAGCATTGTGTCGTGATGTCTCGGCCCCGACTCAAGCATTGTGTCGTGATGTCTCGGCCCCGACTCAAGTCTTGTGTCGTGAAGGTTGGTGAGCCGGTCCAGAGTTGAATCGCAAAGGGTTTTAGGTCGTTCAAGATTATTAAGTCGCATCAGGGGTAGTGTTTTACTCTGATTGGCCTATCTACCATACAACTCCAAAACTCGTTTCCCTCCTACCCCATGATAACCCAATGACCTATCTCCAAGTCCTATCTTCGGATCCTAACCCATAACCCGTTAACCTAATGGTATCTCCAAAAATAGCAACTTTAATCCTATCACAATACAGAATCGCCTCGAATGATGGATCGCCGCGAGTAAAATCAAGCAGACCTAAGTTCATCAACAATCAAACCCAACAAAACTCGTAAGACACGAAGAGGCAAATCGGAGGCGAAGGATTAAGCATGTAAGACAATAATGATCAACGATCGAAGAAAGGGAAGAAATCGCTTACGATTGTATGTTGACTAGAGAGGATTGGGTGCTAATTCGAGTTGAAATTATTTTTGGGAGCTTGGAGATGTGTTAATGGCGGAACACGACTCAAGAGATGGATAAAGGAAGAAGAAGATAGAAGTGACGGTTCATCCATTTTATACCAAGGAAGTAGGGCATGAGTCGGCACAAGCGAGTTAAGATAAGTCGAAGCGCGCGACCTACGACTCAGGCGCGTGCTTCGAGGGGCAAATGTTAACCCCACTGAAACTTAGGCCGACTCAACAGATAAGGCAGTCAGCGACTCATAGGAATCAGCGACTCAACTGACGAAGCGACTCAGATTTTGCCGACTCAATGGGTCAACGACTCATTGATAGCAACGACTCAGTGAGTTAGCGCCTTAAAGGTACAGTATGGATCAACGACTCAGCGGGTCTGCGACTCAAGGCCTATACCGATCCAACGACTCATTCGAGCTCCGACTCATCAAAGACCGACTCATCTGATCACGACTCATTCGAGCTCCGACTCATCAAAGACCGACTCATCTGATCACGACTCATCCATTCAAGGTCCTTAAGTATCTCATTAGGTTTACGACTCAAGAGATGAACGACTCAAGAGGCCGCTACGACTTAAGGAACCTGACGGGTTAAGGAGATTCGATGGGTTAAGGATGGCACGACTCAGGAAAGCCTACGGCTCAAAAGATAGGTCGACGCACGACACAAGGCTCAGAGGCAAGTTCAAAATCATGCTGCAAAGAGGTGACCCGCAGACGACTCACGACTCATCATGAGTCGGTCACGACTCATCATGAGTCGGTCACGACTCATCATGAGTCGGTCACGACTCATGACTTAGCAATTTCAGCCTAAACAGTTTGCCTATAAATACAAGGCCACATTCAACATGAAGGGGACCTTTTGGCTCATTCTCTTCAAGTGCCGTTACTCTGCCGAATTCCAGACGACTTCAAAGCTTTTTAGATCCAACAAACTTCTAAAGGAACTCCATGAAGGAATCATCCACATTCACCATGGATTTGAAGATGATTGTCAACATCAAAGCTTGAGCTACTTGTTTCACATACCCTATCACTTGAAGTGGGTTGTAATTGAAAGATCTTGTAAAGAATTGTAATCAAACTAGTGATAAAAAGATTAAAGTGGACGTAGGCTGGATTATAAGCCGAACCACTATAAATACTGTGTCTCTTACCGTTTTTCTACATACTTTCTGCTTATTTCTATTTCCCGTATAAACGGGTGGTGCTTTCACAATCACATCTTATACACCAGGGTGTTAGCGTTTAAATTTGAGCGTTAACAGAGCCCATATATTTTACCTATGTTGTTGCTGCAAATTTATTATACTTTGTGGTTGTTGCTTCGTGGTTGAGGATCCTCAGATAAAGGTCGCAAACGACCGGGGGATAGCATATTCGTGTAGTAGTTACCTAGTTATAGAGGTAACCCGGTCTTGTGTTGGCAAAGAGCTGGTTTAGTTCTTGGGAAGTCCCTCCATAGACGTACCCATGTGGCAGTAGGAAGTTCCTTAGCCTAACCATTTGTTGGAAATCCAAAGAAACAATACGCGCCCTGTACGGTTTTAGTTGTATAACCTGCCATGGAATGTGGTGATAACCTGCTATTGAACATGGTAGCTATAGTAGGCATACAATAATGGTTGTATGCTGGCTATTAATATTTTACTTTTGAAATGTTTTCTGCACTATGCACAAATGATAATATTAAAAAGATTTTGCGTATTAAGCATATTTGACTATCATAAGGAGAAATCTCCTCCAATTCTGCATTTGCATTGTGTGTGTGGCGGGAGGCCTTATGGTAGTTTCATTTTCCAAAAGCATAGCGGATTTCTTTTCCTTTTCTTTGTGAAAATAACTGTTTTTAAGATCTCACACCAGTCCCACGACTGACCTGGAGTTTATTGTTCCCTTTCTAAACTCTGGGTGCCCACAATTTTCCACACGGGCAGCCTAAAGCCATGTTAGCATTATTCTGCAGCGAAGTCAAGAAATTGCTGTGGAGATCAGAAGCAAGCTAGATGGCGAGACATATCTCTTTACTATGTATTATCCGTTGCGTTGGTATTGCTGTAAGTTTAGTTTTAATATGGATTAGTTGTTGTAAATGCCTAGAGTTGAATGATGTCGTTATAAACTTTGATAATGTATTGTAATAACAGATATAGTGCTTTTGTTTTAAAGATTATTCATTTATCTATTATATTTGTTCCACTGCGAAATGTGAGATTCTGTTATTGATTTCTGTTTTCTTCTTCTATCCTTTTCTTCTTTAACCCTAACGGTTCGGTTTCCGGCATTCGACTGTGCGGCATTTGATACAGTGGACGTATCAATGTCGACTTTCGGGCATCGAAAAATCGGGTCGTCACAATAATCGTACACCCTACTGTTTGCTTTGAATGCTTAGATGTTGGCAGCTCTTAATCAATTTGAATTTCACTTTAAGCTGTGATATATTCTATTAGATAGTATTTATTTGCGATAAAAATTATAACTACTGATTATTCATCTAATCACGATACATATGTAAATGTTGTACATCTCATTCGAAACAATAGTAGACTGTTTAGTTTTGTTCTTATTGATGTGTTTTTGATCATCATTTGTCTTTTTCTCAAATGACTGAAATTGATCACATGAATTCTTTGGGTTTTTTATACGACAAAAGCAGTTTGGGGTATCTTTCGGCATAAACAGTTGAAACTGGAGGCACATTGGTGAATCATGCAGAAACGGTTTTTTTTATCAGCATTAAAGATTAAAAATGGATGGGACAGTGACATTGTGCCATGGTTGAAAATACATGTTTTGATCTTCATCAAGACGACTGTTATACTCCGATCCTGAATCTCTCCCTGTTTTTGCAGTTTGATTAAGAGTAAACCTTATCTTCCTCTGATATATTCTGATCATACTCTATTCTCCCCTGAATTTCTTCCCTATTTTTTTCTAAATTCAATTGATTATTTCTAATCAATATGAATATTCTAAGTGCGAAGTTTTTCATCGGTCATAGGCCAAAGCAAATGACTGAACATTAACTGATTTCTACATTTGACAACTTCACGAGAGTTGGGGAGGTCGGCATTATTAAAGATAAGGTGGCCAAGATGTTGTGAGGTTAGTTTTAACCTAGATTCAATACTGTTTGGTGGTTTCAGTTAGCCCCAGGTTTTAATTTTTCTGGTGCGTAATGCAGGTTATTGTTTTTCGATATGTCTGACTAGAGAGGAAGCTCATAAGACAGTCAAAGATTTTCAGAATAAAAAGACCCTGCCAGGGGTAAGTTTTTTTCTTTTGGTATCTAATGTTTTTGTTTTTTGAATTGAATTGGTACGGTCTTCCTTTACTTTTGTGGCAGGATTCAACATATGTTTGATTGATTTAGTTTGATATATGGTAGGTTGAGTCAGGAAGTATTGTTCATTGGTCTTGATTATGTCAGGAAACGCCGATGAAGAAATAAATTAAGTAAAATGCTGGAAACATGAAACCTACATTGAATTGATGATACAGCAATGCATCTTTACTTGTTTTAAATGATTGAAATGTGCATGCATGTATTTTAAAGACATGGATGCAATATGCTAGGGATATAGCTAAAGTGATTGAGACTAGTATTATAGTTTAGGTGGCATGTTTTCGGACATAAATTATTCATCTCTGCCATAGATTATGGGACACGTTGCTAGTTCCAAGAGAAAAATAATAATGGGAACGCATGGTTGTAGAAATGCATAGTGTTGTACTTGTAACATGTTGGTCATTAGCCGTCATAATTGTTGTTACCCTATCAAATAACATCTTGAGAGCTTTTAAAATTAAAATATTTATTAGACTTTCTTGTTTCTGCCGTTATTATACTTCTATTTGACACTGTAAAGTTGCTACATTTGTATTTGATATAAATAATACTAATTTAACAATTCAAACAACACTAATGCTTTTAGATTTAGTTCCACCAGAGGTTTCACTATGAAAGTGAGATGAGGTAGGTGGCTAAGGAAGAGACGACATGCTTTCTGGACATGAGCAGACAACCTTGTTAATAGACTTGGGCCTCTGAAGATGAAATGGACATTCCTTTGTGTAACCTTGTGAAGAATGCAGCTAAGCCATATCTATCATGTGCAATTTCGATGTGTTAAAATTGGGCGTAGATTCCCATCGAAGTTTTCATTTGTTAGCAGTTGTGAGGACGAATGTGAACACTAGTTAACAGACTACGAAGATGATGTTTACACTTAATTACAAATATGATTTTAAACAGGCTTGTAAATCATATGTCCAATAAAAATATTACCATTAAATAACTCTGTAGTAAAATTCCTTCTAGGCTCCGTTAGGCCAGCCTTACCGTCTGGGTATTTATCTAATCCACGTAGACTTACTACATTGTCTAAGCATATGAACAGGTCCATAGGCACCATCTATGCATTAATTTAGGTTTGATCCTCTTACAAGCATTAAAATGTTTGTTTTAGACAATTTTTTCATCATGGTTGCTTCCAAACCCATCCAAATCCATGTATCCCATTGGGGATCAGTTAATTCTAAATGACATAATAAAATTTTATCCGAAATGCATAAGTTTATCAAAAACGCCCAGCTCTGATTAATCATCGATTAATCCCCGTCTAGACGATTAATCCTTAGTTCATGCTTACCGTCTAGTGTCCGCCTAACAAATTTTACAATTTTGTAAATACTCATGAGCGATGCGTTTTATTGGAGAGGATGGAACCGTTTTCATAGTTCATGAGAGCTAACAATGATCAGTTATTAACGTGTCTTATAAAAAGAGGTGAAAATCTCTAAATGAGACTTAGTCCATGTGGCAAAATGGATTGAGTTGGAAACAACCTGTGTATTACAACATACCCTCCATTACTTTCAAAGAAAATTCCTTCCTTAGTCTCGTAAGTATTCGGAATTTATATTTTCAATCTTGTAGCACTTATTGTTGGTCGGGCTGAAAATGACTGAGTTACGTATTTCGTCGCTTTCTTTAACACGATTCGTGGCTTAGTCTTAAGGTGCAAGATTAGCTATCAGCCACTTTGTCCACATGATAAAACAACCTCCAAAATTTTGGTAGGTTTTCTATTTTCACGACAATAAATCATTTTGAATTGAACACTTTTTAATTTAATTGCTTGGAATAATTATACAGAGAAAGAGAAATGACAAAAGAAGAAGAAAGGAAATTGCCTGTTGTCTTGTAATTTTCCTTATGCCTATCTATGATTTAAATAGATATAACGAAAATTGTATGCGTTACTAAAACGAAGGGTTGTTTATGGATCTAAAATTATTGTCATTCATTACCAATTTTATTATTGTTAATTTTTACAACGGCCAGTAATAATAGCTCATAAATATGTTATCGCTATACAACATCATTCGTTACAAATTTTGTTACCTTTTTTTATAAAATTAATTCTCTTAAAATTCCAACTTGGCCTTTAATCAAAGCCATGAAACATAAATGGATCATTGTCGCTTGTTTCAGTGAGCGGATAACTATCTTTGGCACGCCTTACATTATACATTCAATGCCATACCATGTACTTCTGGTTAACCCTATCAGACTAACCTCTGTCATACTTGTAGGCCAAAATAAGATTCTTTCAATTCTTGTCATACTTGTAGGCCAAAATAAGATTCTTTCAATTCTTTTATCTTGAAAATGTCTTGCTTATTTTTCTGAATTGTGATGACAAATATTGTTTCGCAGGTATTGGGTTTATATCCTGTTCAAAAAAAAGTATAGGGTTGATGCACTGATGCTAATCTGTTATTTTGTTACATAAGAATGTAAACGCATTTCTTTGATGATATGTTATAATCTTACCCATTTATAAATTAAGCTTGATATGGTGGAAGATAATACATATAAAAATATTACTCGCAACAGCTAACAAATCTATGTTCATTTTTATTTTCCCTGTCCCTCTTCTATAAGACCTGCTAATTTCAGAAATCACCGGTCATCTTGAAATGATATTTTTGTGCATCTTAAATATTGTTTAAGGAGGGGATTCTTCGAAGCACAAAATTAAATATGTTAAAGTGATTATACAGAAACCGAGTTTAAATTATTAAATCTATTACACAGACTTAAAATTGTACACCCTACTGTTTGCTTTGAACGCTTAGATGTTGGCAGCTCTGTATCAATTTGAATTTCACTTTAAGCTTTGAATGCTTAGAAAGATCTAGCTTATCGATTGATTACCAACCGCAAATTCAACGAAAAATAATCACCAAACAAAGAGAAACAGAAAAGCAGAGAACACAAAGATTTAATGTGGTTCGGTAAGATTGCCTACGTCCACGGACCCAACAACTATTCTTTATTTCATTGAAGAAAGAGAGTACAAAAAAGAGAGATTACAAAATTATAGATAGCAAAGTGGAGAGACTAACCTATAATTACAAATTGAATAATCAATTTATCCAAAGACTTGTTTGCGCTCAAAACCTCTAATTGATTGACTACAGAAATTAGGGTTTACTGAAGAAGAGGATAATGGTATATGCTTTCTCACACGCTCACTCGCATATGATGATGAACTTCTTTTAAATAGACTTAAAGAAGGAGTTGCTTAAAGATTAAAAAAATTAATTTTCAGATTATGTTTGAAACCTTTCCAGATATCCGTTATTTAATTTCTATGTGAATGGATAATGGTAATCTTGGTTTCCATAATTTTCCTTTCTTGAATCAATCTCCATCAGCAATCTTTTCTTTCTTCATATAACAAATTCTTTGACTAATTTATTGGTTAGCAATTAATTAGTTTCCCTTCTCCAAAAGATATCAGATATATCCTTCCTCTTTATCTTTCTATATATAGCCTAATTAATTGATTGACTAAACCAATTAAATTTTCTTGTCTTCTTTGGAAAATATTTGAATCACATAAATTCAACACTCCACCTTGATTCAAATATAACAATCTCTCTGCATCACCACATCTCAACAAATTGTTGGGTCTACGTCAACAAGCTCAATGTGAACTATTTTGGGCAATATTGCCCAAACAGAGCTTCCAAATCTTTCCCAAGCACAAGAAAGATAGTATGCATATCAGCAAACATAATGCATACGAGCAAATACCAAAATTCTTCAACAAACCCGATGTTGGAGACGAAAATGTAGATAATCTTTGAGAGACCAATGGAGATTTAACAGCGCGCTTCACCTTCTCCATTCCAAATAGAGTAAGGACATACTCAATATTATCTATCCCAATCTCCTGCACAAGAATTTTGTTAGATTTTCCTAAGACAACATCAGAAGACTTACCAACAAGCTCCACAACATTCAAAGTATATGATGAAGAATCATCGCTACAAATATGCTTACAAATAGGGCCAACTGAACCAAAAAACCTCTCCAGCAAGTGAGCTTCACCTAGAGACCGAACCACTGTGATCTTCTCATCAACCATGTTATCATCGAAAATACCAATATCTCTACGAATATGGAAACAATCTGATGACTCCAAATGTGTTTGACAATTTTCTGTCCTCCCAAAGTCATCACTTGATAGAGGCTCCACCTTCAACATAGACCTCTCATCAAATATCGCATGCCTGCTAGTCACAATTCTCCTAGTTATTTTACACCACAACCGATACCTCTTCACTCCTTCTCTATAGCCTAATAAAATGTGATTGCTTTCTATGGGCTTCAACTTATCATGTCTCTCATATTCTAAATAAGCTGAACAACCAGGCCTTTAAGAAATAGACCCAGACCTTACGTGAGAAATCATCCACAAAAAAGATGAAGTAACTAGCTCCACCAAAATATGCAACTGGGGTGGCTCCCCCACATAAGAATAAACATACTATAGAAACTCTGTAGCTCTAGGTCTTCCAACATCAAATGTGACATGCTTCTTCTTTCCAAAAGAACAATCTCCACAAGAACCAGGCTTCGACTGACAAACACCATCAATTAACCCACGATTCTTTAAAACTTCAAGACTCTCCTCGTCAACATGACCTAAACGAAGATGCCATAACTGAGTAGAGTTTGAAATACTTGAATCAGTAGAAACTACCGACTCTTCTAAGATTGTTTCTCCATGAAGCACATAAATATCATTAATTTGTGCCCCTTTCATCACTACCAAGGAACCCTTCACCACTCTCAAATTCTATCCATCTATTATTATCCTCATACCAAGTCTACTCAAAGCTCCAACTAATAACAAAACTTCTACACAGCATCGGAACATGTCTAACATTCGTGATAGTCCTAACAACACCATCATGCATCCTAAACCTCACACTTCCAACGCCCACAACATGACAAGTTGTGTCATTCCCCATATGGAATGCTCCGCCATTAATCTTCTTGTAACTGACAAAACAGCTCCTATCTAGCGTCATATGACAAGAGACTTCAGAATCAATCACCCAACTTGTATGCTCTAAAGGTGAACTACTGGCTGAAAGTAATGATGTATTACAATCACTTCTATTCGCATCTGATCTAACTGCTAGCAAAACTAAAGCTTTCTCCTTCTTCTCTCTTCTTTCTAAGAGCTGGACAATCCCGTATAAAATGTCCCTTCTTCTTACAATAATAGCAAGCACCCCTTCTAGGACCCTTGAAGTGGGAACCATGCATATCTCTACCTTCAAAGTGCTTCTGGCTTTTATCTCTTCCTTTAAATGAACGAAGTTGTTGTTGAAGAACACTGCCATTAGTCTTCACCTTCCATGTCTTAAAAAATCTTTTTCCAACAAATCTGGTGATGCCATAATTTTTCATACCACTACTGAAAGAATTTGCCATTAATAACTAATCTAGAACAAGTCAGCTAGCTCTGATACCAAATTGTTGTGCGAAAATTCCAATTGCTTTGCACTAACTCCAAAAAACACAGCGGAATGCTAAAGCGCGAAAACAATCAAAAGAAGGATCTAGCTTGTCGATTAATTACCAACCACAAATTCAATGAAAAATAATCACCAAACAAAGAGAAACGGAAAAGCAGAGAACATAAAAGATTTAACGTGGTTCGACTAGATTGCTTACGTCCATGGACCCAACAACTATTCTTTATTTCACTGAAGAAAGAGAGTACAAAAGAGAGAGATTACAAAATTATAGGTAGAAAAGTGGAGAGACTAATCTATAATTACAAATTAAATAATCAATTTATCTAAAGACTAGTTTGTGCTCAAAACGCCTAATTGATTGACTGTAGAAATTAGGGTTTACTAAAGAAGAGAATAATGGCGGATGCTTTCTCACACGCTCACTCGCATATGAAGATGACTTCCTTCATTTAAATAGACTTAATGAAGGAGTTGCTTAGAGATTAAGAAAATTAATTTGCAGATTATGTTTGAAACCATTTCAAATATCCATGATTTAATTTCAATGTAAATGGATAATGGTAATCTTGGTTTCCATAATTTTCCTTGCTTGAATCAATCTCCATCAGCAATTTTTTCTTTCGTTATGTAACAAATTCTTTGACTAATAATTGGCTAGCAATTAATTAGTTTTCCTTCTCTAAAAGATATCACATATATCCTTCCTCTTTATCTTTCCGTATATAACTTAATTAATTGATTGACTAAACCAATTAAATATTTTCTTGTCTTCTTTAGAAAATATTTGAATCACATAAATTCAACATGGTGGCACATGCAGGTTTTTGGGACAATCTGTTAGTTGTGGCTCGTATTATATTAGAGTGGGTGCGTAGATTGGATTATGATTAGTCCTACATCGCAGATATTCTAAAAGAGATATATATAGGATTTATGTGATTGGTAGCTTGTAACAACAAGGGATTCCTTTTGTTACAAATAAATATTTCCATGAAAATATATATGCTGTGGGCGGATGTAGGGATATCCAATCATGACGCTGACACTAAAAGAGCTTCATTCAGTGGTCTTGCTTCTTCTACACTGAATTGAAGTGCACTATAACGGAAGATGCGGGGGGTGCCGAAAATTTCAACATGGTATCAGAGCCAATGGTTCAATGGGACCAATATGATGCAGTTTTGACCTAAGTATGCTCCAATATGTGGTTTGAGCACGGAATTCTCATTGAGGTGAAGTTATAAATTAGAATGCGGCCTGCTCCAACCATGTGAAAGAGAACTCTCTGTGAAACAGCTTGGCCCAACTGCTAGAGGTGGTAGCGACCTAATCTAAACTGCTGGAGGTGTTAGCGACCTTATCCAAGTGTTTGAGGACTCTGTATAACATCAAGTTGAATTGAGAAAATGCTCGCCAAGGTGGAGGTATGTTAGGTATGGCTCGCACTGTATTAGAGTGGATGCGTAGATTGGATTATGATTAGTCTCACATCTTAAGGTAATCTAAAACAAATCAACATATATATGGGATTGGTAGCTTGTAACAACAAGGGATTCATTTTGTTACAAATAAATGTTGCCATGAAAATATATGTGCTCTAGGAGGATGTAGGGATATCCAATCATGACGCTGGCACCAAAAGAGCTTCGGTCAGTGGTCTTGCTTCTTCTACACTGAATTGAAGTGCGTACATAGTGGAAGATACGAGAGGGTGCCGAAAATTTAAACATGGTATTAGAGCCGAAGGTTCGATGGGACCAATATGATGAAGCGTTGACCTAAGTATGCTCCAATGTGTGTGGTTTGAGCTCGGGATTCTCATTAAGGTGGATTTATAAGTTAGAACATGGCCTGCTCCAACCTTGTGAAAGAGAACTCTTTATGAAACAGCTTGGCCCAACTGCTGGAGGTGGTAGCGACCGAATCTAATCTGCTGGAGGTATTAGCGACCTTATCCAAGAGTTTGAGGACTCTGCATAATTTCAAGTTGAATTGAAAAATGCTCGTCAAAGTAGATATCTATTAGATGTGGCTCGCATTATATTAGAGTGGGTGCATAGGTTGGATTATGATTAGTCACACATCGCAAGATATTCTAAAAGAGATCAGCATATATATGGGATTGGTAACTTGTAACAACAAGGAATTCCTTTTGTTACAAATAAATGTTGCCATGAAAATATATGTACTTTAGGCGGATGTAGGAATATCCAATCATGACGCTGGCACCAAAAGAGCTTCGTTCAGTGGTCTTGCTTCTTCTATAATGAATTGAAGTGCGCGCATAGCAGAAGATGCGAGGGGGTGCTAAAAATTTCAACAACATTAAGGGCTAGCAGATTTGAGTGGATCGCAACAAATGATGTAGAACTCATAGGTAAAGTATAAATATGTAGATGCAGTAATCTCTTAACACACACTCTTTCTTGATTTTGTAATTTTTGTTTTTTGATTTGTATGTAGTTACCTAATGTAGCAGGTTGTGCACTATTGAAGTATACGACAAAATAATAAGCTCTAGCAATCTATGAGGCTGCGATTGGGAAACATAGGATGAAGGTATTTCTTTACAAAACTTTCCATCGTAGCAATTATTGTCTAATTATTAAGTAAATTGATTATATGTCTGATACAGGTTTCTGCTTGACTAATGTTTAGATTTGTGAATGAATGAACCTGCTGTCTACTTATGTTGGTTAGACTGCATAGATGGTTACAATTTTTTTTTCATGTTGTAGAAATTCCAAGACAATGCAGATATGCCTGCAATAACTTCTGGTTTTCTATAGGAACACTTGTTAGTCAACATAAATTTAGCTTGTTAGAAACCCTCCTTTGTATACAAATTTAGACGTAACATTGGTCAAGCAACAATAAGATTTTTATGAGTACTAGTTATATATGTAAATGTGATGCAATAAAATTTGATAGCTCGAAAGTCATTGTTTTGAATAGTCATTTCCTTCACGGTTTGGGGCATATGTATGTATATGTGCGTGTATAATTTTCATATTCAATACCAACTTTGGCTAAGAAAGGCCGACCCATACTACTTTTAACCGATCATAATTTCCTTCAAGGTCTGGAAGTATCAATCAAAAACGTTGATTATTCTTGTCACTACAAGTACGTTCTTGACTTAATTTTCTCTTGCCTTTTCTCTTTGGTGTTAGGCATTACAACTTCACTAGTTTTCTGGTATATATTGATATGGAATATGAGGATGATCTCCTTGTTGAGAGAAAGAGAAGTGGTTATGGAGTTAACTGACAAAGTAGCTTTATTTTTGTCTTAGAGGAGTAAGTCAACAAGAGAAACATTTATTTTGATATACTTTGAATTTAACTGTGATTTTAACTTTTTATGTAAAATAAATTTTAAAAACAACATTTTAGACAAGTCGTAAAAAAATAACACAAAAACAAGAATTGAGCATGAAAATTTTAAATGAATTTCAATTTACAAACCAGGTACATTTTCCAATTTTCATATTAGAAGGCCAATTTTCAGAACAAATGAATCAAACATATTTCAGGGTTTTCTCCCTTTTATCTTCTCTTTTCAGATATATTCTTACTGACTCCTCCTCTTTTTCAAATATTCTTACTGGTTGATCATCTTTTTTAAACATTCTTAGCGATTCGTTCCTTTTAGTTTCTTTAATATTTCTAATTCTGTTTCTAACAATGTCGATACAATGTCGTCTAGCATATCATCATGTGTTTGATTAATTAAAATTGATGGAAAATTACACGGTCTGTTCTTCTGCCATTGCATAGTTATACTAGTTAGTAAAGATTAAACATGCCAATGGATACTTTCGGATGCGGATGATGTCATATCTGCATCTACATCCAAAATTATTTTCGAACATCCGATATCTGCATCCGTAAATACAAACGGATACTGGATAACTGTCTTATCACAAATAGAAACTTTGGTTTAAAACAATTTTTATTTTCAATCTCATTGATTATAAAAGTACAAAAAATAAACAAATATGATGATAATAAATAATTTTGAGTAGCTAATATGCATCAAACAGATATAATATAAACTATTGATTTATTAAAACAATAAATACATATAATTTATTATATTAAAATACGCATAATATAAACTGTAATATTGAAGATAAATTAGACGAATAATTGTCGGATGCAAATGCCTTTATATCCGCATCCGCATTCGGTTTTTTAGATATTTTATATTTATCATTTTTTCAGATATGGTTGCTGATGAATTTAAGATTTTTTGGATGTCCATTCACGAGCTTAGTAAAGATAGTGATGAAGATAAAGATGTCTAATGGTGTTCTAGAATTGAACTTGTAATAGAATATATTTTACATATACTCTAGGCATTAGAATATTTCTTGCATTTATTCCTGATCTGATGACATCTTTACTTGGTTAGTATTTATTTAGTTACCTTTTTTAGAAAATCAGTTGGCTAATTTATAGCCTCTTTATTTGGTTTGTGCTTATTTAGTTACTTTTGTCTTAGCAAATAAGTTGGCTAATTTGTAGTTTATCTTGACTCCTGTAACTATATATATTATTGGACGTTGAATACAATAGGCAGGCAATTGATTTCTAAATTGATTTCTATCACGGTATTAGAGTCTCTTACAATCCTATTCTCCTTATCCTAGCCTCACTTATCTTCTTCTATCTTTAATTCTTTCCCATGGCAGACTCGTCCAAGTTTCATCCCGCACTCACCATCACTAATGTTGAATCTCTTAATCCCATTAACATTAGACAATAAGCAAGCCATGTATCATTCTTGGGCTACTCTATTTACCAATCTTGCTAGGGTTCATGATCTTTACGATCACTTGGTTCCACCAACGGAGGAGAAGGCTATGGCTGCCTATGTCTAGGCTAAGTTCGCTGATCTAGCTCTTTGGAGGCGTTTGGATGCGGTTGTCTTGCAATGGATTTACAGCACCATTTTCCTCCGATCTTCTCCTCGCAATCCTCAAACGTAATGACACGGCAGAGGGGGCAATGAAACGTCTTGAAGCTCTTTTTCAGGACAACAAAGCCTCTCGGGCTACCCATCTCGAGGAGGACTTTACGAATGCTGCTTTTGAGGCTTTCAACTCGATCGACAATTATTGTAATTATCTACAATCTCTAACGGATAGGTTGGCTGATGTTGATGCTCCAATGACAAATGGTCGTCTGGTTTTATGTCTCACCGGGTCCTTACCAAAAGCGTATAGTGGTACGGTGGACTATATACAAAATCAAGAGCCTTTTCCATCCTTTGAGAGTTGTCATTCAAGGTTGAAAATGGTTGAGCGTACTATCAAGGCTCGTCAAGCTCGTAAAAGTGGTGGCTCTGGGAGTCGGTTCGATGGTGCTGCCATGGTTGCCACTGATTCATCTACAAGCAACAAGCGCAACAACAATAATAAAAGGAGGAACAATTCGAAAAAAATGGGAAGAAAAGGATCCACCAAAGTACTAATGGGTCCAGTCCTAGTCAGCCCTCATATTAGTAGCACAAGTGGCAGCCACGTCAGCAGGCTCCACTGCCAGAGTGGCAGTAGCCTGGTTGGGGAGGGTGGACTATTCCTCCTTGCCCATTTCCCGCATATTCTTGGCAGCCAAGGCCCAATCCAGCGGCCCAACGACCCTCCTCTTCGGGGTCAGGCTTACTTGGGTCCAGACCTCAAGCTTTCAATGCTGTTGCTCCTCCTGCTCCTAGCTACATGCCCACCGACATTGAGGTCGCTATGCTCTTTCGTTCTCTTAACCAAATGGAATTAGTAAATGGATATTGGTGCTACATCTCACATGATGGTGGATGCAGGCATTCTCTCTTCTTATTTTAAATCAAGCAATAAGCATCATAACATTGTTGTTGGCAGTGGTCATTTAATTCCAATTATTGGTCATGGCCGCACTACATTGCCTCCACCTTATCCACCATTTACCCTAAATAATGTGTTACTTGCTCCTAGGCTCATTAAAAATCTAGTCTTTGTTTGTAAATTAACCAACAGAAAACTATCGAGTGAATTGTTCCATAGTTATCCAATAACTATTAGTACGTAACCCCTAGGTGCCTTCAGCAGTCATGAGTAATACACTGCCCAACAATTAGAAAGCGATTAGAAAGCGTTAACTACTCCAGTCTCAATGGATACATTGATATCCAATCTCGATGAATCTTGACTAGGAACATTTAAAATTGTATATTTGTTTCGTTGTGATAAAATCCTCACGGTTACAACCCTTTGTAACAACTATCAAAATATACCATTTATGTATTTTTTTCTATTAAAATATATTTTTAATTAAGTTAATTAATCAATATAATCACATTATATCAAGTATATAGTAGGAAGAAAATACCTTTTATTTCATACAATATTGGTCAACGAGTTAGAAATATGTAAAAAAATTACATAATTGTACCTAGAGCATACCCCTAACTCTATCAGAAGGAAGTAAAGATTGGCTTAGGAGGAGAAGCATGAAATTAGAGAAGAGGAGGAATAGGAAGGAGGAGAAATGGAAGTGGAGGAGGAGGAAGAACAAGAAGTGGAGGAAGATGCTTGTTTGGAAAGTTTTGAAAAGCCATCTCATCCATCCAATAATGAAATTCTCAAGAATCGGGAAAAGCTTCTTAATTAATAACCAAAAGAAGCTTAATAAATCATTCAATTCTCTTTCCAACAAACTAGACAAGTGTTTTGGAAAGATTATTCACAAGATTAGTGAAAAATCTTCATCTTCTCTACTTCTTCCCAGTTGTATTTCCTATAATTTTCTAGCTTTTAGTTTGAATTGTTCTAGTTTTAATCCATGTATCTTTTATGTTTATCTTTATATTTCATATACTCGTGATGATATGCATTATTATTAGTTTCAATGAAATCATGTTCCTTGCTATTATACATTGTAATTAGTCTTTGGAAAGTCATAAAAGTGCAATAGTTTAGGTTGATTACAAAAATATAGCAAATAAGTTGATTTTGCAATTGTATATATATCGACATATGAGTACCCTACATGTCAACATATAACGGGTGTGACGACCCGCTTTTCATTCACAGAAAGACATATCATCAATAAGAAAGAAATAGGTAGAAAAAAATAGATAGAAAGAAAGAATAACAATCATCAGAATCTCACCGCGGAAACGGAATAAAATATAATATATCACATAACCATTACATCAGAGTTACACAACATCATCACATTATATGGTCGTGAAGACTCGTCTATCCATTACATTCCAAGATACAACATACCAAAAGACTCAACACGGCAGAAATATATAGATATCTCTACGCGAAGACTCCTGCTCCAAGCTTCCAAAAATTCATCAAGCCAAACCTAATCACTTAGCTACTCATAAAAATTTGAGTACCCAAGAGTTTAAGAAAACAGAAATAAACTCCAGGTCAGACATGGGTCTGGTGTGAGTAAACGGTTAAGTTGTTTAACTTGAAAAAAACTTTGAAATAAAAGGGTATCTCGTAAGACTCTCCGCCAATGAACACGGACAAGTTTTTCCCTTACGATAACCAAAACATTTGATAGAAAATCTGGTTATATTATAATAGTGTCTAGGGTTTACAATATAAAATATAGAAATAGGTGGAATGCTTACATCCCACGTTCCGACATAGTTGGGCATAATCAAAACCGTATATGCACTTATTGGAGATTGGATTCCATACAATGGCAGGGTTACTGGGGTACCGCCTGTAACGACCCTGACTCGACCTTCGAAAATTGGCACCGAATACGACACTCGTATTCAAATGCCGCAGATCCAAACGTCGAACCTGGTTCGCCGGATCTTATAACACATTAAGTAAATAAAAAAGCGGAAGAAATGAATAGCATAAATCAATAAACAACATTTGATACAATAACTGATACAACATGAATGATACAACAGAATGGTACAATAGATATCAACATTATCTGAGATACAAAGAATAGCAGCGGAAATATAATAATAACACTAGCAGCGGAACAAATCTCCAAAATAGTCTTCAAGAAAGAACTCCAGTATCGGTAATCTCCATCTCCAAAGCACCAATCCAGAAATAGCTCGAACTCCAAATCAAGATGAAGAGAAACAATTTTATCCAAAATGCGATTGCCAAATCCTAAGGCTGAAAGCTATCGAATCTACACCTACTATAGATTATCTGAAAATCCCAACTCTAGACTGCCCGTGTGGGAAAATAGTGGGCACCCAGAGTTTAGGGAAGGAACAATAAACTCCAGGTCAGTCATGGGACTGGTATGAGCAAACAAAAGCATTTGGTCTTTGAAACAAACAAGAGAATTTAAATTTGAAATCCGCAATGCTTTTTAGAAAATGAAACTACCATAAGGCCTCCCGCCACACACACAATGCAAACGCAGACTTGGAGGAGATTTCTCCTTATGATAGTCAAATATGCTTAATAAGAGAAAATTTTCCTTGATATTATTACTAGTGCATAGTGGAAAATCTTTCGAAAGTATAATATAAATCCTAGCCAGCATAGGTACCATGATGCTATGCCTACTATAGCTGCCATGTTAAATGGCAGGTTCTACAACTAAAACTGTACAAGGCACGTATTGGATGAATGGATTTCCAACAAATGGTCAGGCTAAGGAACTTCCTATTGCCACAAGGGTACGCCTCTGGCGAGACGTCCCGAGAACTAACGTTACGGTTAGATCTCTGCCAACACAAGGCCGGGTTACCTCTGTAACTAGGTAACTACTACACGAATATGTCATCCCCCGGTCCTTTGGGACCTTTATCCGAGCGCACGCACAACAACACCACACAGTAATAGATATAGTGTATCAACATGAGTAAGTATCTGGGCTCCATACCATGATACCACCCTTTTCCAGAAGGAAATGACATACCCTAAAGGGCGCGACCCTCATAACCTTGCCGCATCTTTCCTGTTTCGACCATTTTCGGGGAGTGAGGTCCTGATGCAGTCTCGTCCACAAAGCTACGCTTTGGTACAAAGCCATGCTTTGGGTCAATAGATGACCAAAGCAATGATCACAAAGATAAATGATCAAACAAATGATCATATCACAAATGATCAACCAATGATCATCACACAGCAGCACTCAGCATGCCACATTACCAAATTGGGAATATATCACTGATAAATATCAACTACATAACCTCTGAGCTCGTACGTCTCAGAGAAGGGTGTTAAGCTAAGAGAATAAATTCTCCGCCACCAAGCATAAATGTATTTGGTAGAGATCAGTTTAATATCTCAAAGTGTAATGTCAGACATACAACCATACAAGTCTGTTCCGGGTTCGAACAGAACCGAAGGCACTTCCGAAGAAGCCCTTGCAAATCCGGGTATCCACAATCCCGATCGGACTTCCCATCACTTAGGGAGAACTCTATACCGGATCAGCTCGGTGCAGAGTCAATCGATAGGTTATCCTATCGTTCTCACAAATACCCGGTCTTCACCACCGGTCTTCAAATGCTATCCATAACGTCGTATCACTATTCAGAATGGGCTATATGACACAAGGTCCTCTCCCGGCTAAACCGAATAATGAGCGCAATATTTAAAAACATATGGATATAGGATTTCAGTTAAGTCACAACTTAAAAATCCAAAGCCTTTCATTCAAATGGTTATCAAATTACCATTTTAAATCTTCAAACAAAAAGATTTATTTCACAAAGTTTCACCCAATTTCACAAAGATCTATCCATAGATTTCAAAACAATCCCCATTCAATTTGGATTAACCCAATTAAATCTTTAAATTAAAGATTTATAGCTTTCAAAACACGTTTCCAAAAATTTATCTAAAACTTGGAATACTATTTTCATTTTTAGACTTGAAGCCCAATAACACAAATTGAAAGTTCATTTCTTATGTGAAAGCTTTATTATTTGAAAACAAATAGTTTTCGTTTTAGAAAAATCCAATTTATACAAGTTGAAATCTTGGCTTGAATTTAAATTCCAAAACATCACCTTTAAAATGGTTTAAAAACCCATATAAACCCATTTATAAGTTGAATACCCTTTTTAAACCCTAGTTCCCAAATCATGGAATTCAATTTCAAATATTGAATTCAAATTTAAATCCAATTATTTAAATTTCAAAACTCAATCAAGTTATTTAAAATAACTTATATTTTTGACATACATTTTTTCAAAAGCTTTTCAATTCTAATTCCAAAACTATTTTGGGTTCGAAAATTCAATCTTAAGAATATTTCAAAAATCTGTGACTTAACCCATTTCCACGTGCAATCCACATTTGTGTGTGTATAAGTGTGGCCAGGGATTCAACACAATAGTGCACAACATCATCATCACAGATTCAATCATATCGATAAGCGATATAACCCATAACGCTTATCTCTATTCACAAATTCATAGATAAAGTAGGTCATCAATCACAAAGATTCACTAATATGATTCGATGTGGGTTTCGGATAACCAATTGGAATCCGACTCCCTGTCGCATCGAAATTCAAATGTTGTTTTACGGGTCAAGGGGTTTTCATATTCATATGACAGTATATTCATCACAAATATAGCAGCTCGGTACAAAGCATCACATAGCATCACATCACATATCAAATATGTCAATCCATCACACAACATTCAAAACCAATTAAACCACTTTGCTTAAGGTGAATAAATCATATGGTTTTAAAGTAATTGCTTTCATAATTACTTTCATTAGTAATCTTTAATCAATGGTTAATTATCATGAACTTCAATTGATTAAGTTTTAATCGCCTTCTTTAATTAATTCTCTTAATTAATTAACCCTTAATTGTAATTAATTGAATCTTAATTACTGTTATTAATTAATTATTCCTTAATTAATCACTTTAATAAATAAACCCTTAATTGTAATTAATTGAACTTAATTACTGTTATTGATTAATTATTCCTTAAATTACAAATTAATTACTTTGAGAATAATTAATCTTAAACCTTTAAGTTTCAAACCCTTAATTACTTTAAGTAATTATCCTTTTCATTAATTTATTAATAAATTAATTATCCATTTAATTACCCTAATAATTAAATGAATTACAAATCATTAAATTCTAATTTAACTTTAAGATAAAACCTTTTCTTATCTATGGTTAAATTATAATTCAAAATTGTTAAACATTTAAATTTGAAAACTTAAATTTATTTTAAACAAAGATTCAAATTTATATTTGAATCAGATTTAAACTTTCTTTAAAACATTTCTTTACATTTCAAATTCCAATTTAAATTCGAATTCGTTTAAAAACACTTTTTAAACACTTAACCCATTTTTTTTTTAAATTTTATTTAAACAAATTTGAATTTAAACTTTATTCATTTCCCGCTATGATTCGAATTAAGCTTGAATCCATAATTTGCAATTAGATTTAAAACTTATTTCAAATTTTTGCTTAACATTTTAAATTTCAGTTTAGATTTTCAAAACGGAACAAGTTTCAAACTCGAACAAAACTAACTCGAGCTAGACCTAAATCACTCGAGTCTAACCTAACTTGAGCAAAACACTAAAATAACTCGAGTAAAACTTCGAGTAGCATTTCATTTTGAAACATATTTAAAAACTTAAATATTGGCAGTTTTAAAACATAAACCTGTAATATCTAACACACTCGAGTCCTCACATCCCTGACTTCGAGCCAATACGCAAAATCCTCATACGCAACCCTGATAAAACCCATTCCTCCTTCAACTTTAACTGTATTCAGGAACACCCCACATCTTCTTTTACTTCGAGAAAATTTGCAAATTTCACGAGTCGCCCCCGAGTAACCTTCTTCTTCTCTAACGTGATACCCATCAGATACACGAATGACCACGTTCAACGTGCACAACCCCAGAGCCACTTCTGACCATCGCCACTAACGTTGACAAGTTGACAGCCATCCCCTCTAACGCCACGACCACCCAGCAACTCGAGTTCAACTGGAAATCGAGATCGAGTATCTCAGCAACAATTTGGAAACCCAAAACGACTAACCCAATCACTGCGTAATCACCTTGCACCCCGCCTCAGGCCATCAGAGGCCAAGCCACCGCGACAAAACCCACCTCGTTCAACAACGCAACGCTTAGCCCAACTCCGGTGTAATCCGATGCAGTGAACTTGACGCAATCTCCACCTCAAACCGCTGTTCAAAAACAAACTCTAAAACCCTATAACCTCACCGTGACTCCACCATGGTTATTAATAAATTCAATGAGTATTTTTCCCATTATTCTCGAACTACGAGCTTCCTCTGACAAAAATCTTAAGCCCTAATTTTGCCTCGATCGACGGCAATTCACCGAAGAACGTTTACCGTTCAACTCAATAATGCGCACTATATACAGATCTAAAAATCTTGAAACTTGCTTTAAATTCCTCGTTTTGTAATTCAAATCTAATTATGAAGTCAAAACCCAATTTTAAAATCATCAATTTTGGACATGTTTATGACATCTCTGTAATTCCGCAAAAATTTGAGTTATTTTCTGATATTTTATAGTTGAAATTATTTTTAAAAATTGAATCTAAGTATCTCTAACATTTTTCATTTACAGATTATAACTCAACACTGCTTTATTTTGGAGACTCGATTTTTTTTTTTATGGTTTACTTGTAAACCTATATCTCAATGTAACGGGAAAGAGAGACAGAGGGAAAGAAAGAAAAAAAACAAAGTTGTTTACAGGTTTTCACTTTTTTTATTTTTATTTTTCCTAACTAGAACCAGAGATTGAATTTATATAATCAACATGCAAAAACCAAACATTCATACATATATTCAGGATGTAAACAAAGTTTAATTTCCTACATCATCCAACATCCACACAGCAACCAAAGATTTGAGGAAACAAAAGTTTTCTCACAAGCATCAGAGTATTAAAACATGTTAATAGTTGAAAAGAAATAGTTTGCTCACAGGCATTAACAGTAAAATAGATTTCAGGAGGGAAAGTTGCTCACCTGGACATTTGTACCAGAGAAGAACAGAGAGGAAACAAGCCTGCATTTTTTTTTCTTTCTTTCTTTCTTTGATTGCTTTGCATTTCCCTTTTGATTTGTTCAAATGCTTTGAAAACTTTGAATTTGTTTGATTTGTTTCCTGAACTGATTTACAAAGTTGTTCAAATCTTTGTTGTACTTAATTTATTATATACAAACAATTTTATTTACTTACAGGTTTGAAATATTGTTATAA
Source organism: Allium cepa (assembly GCA_030765085.1). Classification (NCBI taxonomy): domain Eukaryota; kingdom Viridiplantae; phylum Streptophyta; class Magnoliopsida; order Asparagales; family Amaryllidaceae; genus Allium; species Allium cepa. The sequence continues at coordinate 951,457,457 of CM060928.1, read as the reverse complement.
ACAAGAAGCTTCCTTTTTTTTCTCTGCCACTTGAAATCCAGGAATGAATTTAATCTTTGAACCTAGTTTCTTCCTGCAACTGTTAAATAAGGTTGTTTTAAATGTTTGTTTTATTTACTGATTATCAACATAAAAGTCAAATTTCTCTTAAAAAAAAGAAATTTCACTTGCCTTTATTTATTTTCCAGAGAGCTTGCACTGCTCCGGCCAAAAACTGTAGCATCCATTTTCTTTATTGCTTTAACTTTAGGTTGATTTCCCAGAATTTGGTTTTCCAGATCTCAGTTGGTTTTTGATCTTTCTGTTTGATTGTTGAATGGGTTTTAAAGCTTCCAGTTTGCTTTTGCATTGCTCTTCATTTTTATTTTTATTCATTCTGTTTTCCAGGTTGAAGTCTTGAAACATTGATTTAAACTTTTCTTTGATTGCTTGAGTTTGTTTGCCTGAGCTTGAATGTTTTCCCCAGGCTTTGAAACTGTTTTGAATTTCTGTTCTGTAAACAAGCTTGATCTTCAGCTGATGTCTATGCTTTTTATTTTATTATTATTTTTTTCTTGTCCAAATCTTTGATTTGCAGATTTGATTGGTGGCTGATAGGGGGTGTTTGGTGGCTAATGATATTCTCTAGTGTGCAAAAGATATTCCATTGATTATCTTTGTCTTCTTTTATTTGTTTCATAGCTGAAAAAAAATGTTATTTCTTTCTTTTTGTAATTTTAAATTTGATTATTTTATAAATGCAATGATGCCATTTGTATACACATATACACAAAGTTTGAAAGAATTGTTTCTAACCAATCTTTACATTATACAAGTTGCACTTCAATGATTTTTTAAATGCCAATTATTTTAAAACATACCATTTAAAATTTAAATTCAATTCCAATATGTATTCAATCCTTATGACCAATATTATTTAAACTTAGTTCATACATTTATTTAAAAATTTATATTTACACCATTTACATTCATATATATTATTTATTTATTTATTTTGTACAATTCTACAAAAGAAAAGAATGGATTCAAACACTTTGATTTCATATTAACAATTAGTCACACTTATTTATATATGAAAATTTAACTTAAAAATAGTATTATGAAAATTTATACATCTTCCAAATAAAAATTAATATTTTAGAAAACAACTATTACTATCATTCTATTAATCTCAAGCTTTTAAATTCTATTTTTATTTTTTTTAATACATTTTATTTTGAAACTCAATATTTATTTTATAAATCACTTATCCTTAAATTTCTAATATAAATTTCTATTTATAATAAAATTATTTATTTATTTATCCTAGAAAATTTTCTAATTAATTCACAATTTATTCTCAAAAATTAATTTAATTGCCAAATTAAACTTAATGAATTTTCAGGAATGTTACAGATTTCCCCCCTTAAAAGAATTTCGTCCTCGAAATTGCAAGGAAGACGAGAAAGAAAAGATAATAGATAAAGAAATAATTGATCAGATCAGAATCAAGATATTTATTCTACATTCGGTTTACCAAATCAGAATATCAACAATATGAGAACAAACTCATACAATATTTCACAAGATACTCGTGTTATCCGGTCTACGAATATGCAAGGGCATTGATTAGTTCGAAGGGATAACTAATCGTTCGTAGAATATATCAGATTCTAAAGAATAGATAGATAGCCTTAATTTTCAACAATTCCCAAATGCTAGATATGGATACCAAATTCGGGTTGGAATACCCCAAAGTATATGGACTTTGATATACACACTAAATTACAATTTTAAATTTGGTTTTAATCGATATCGTTTTATTTATACAATTCAAGTTTAGCTTTATATTTGTTAATCAATTTAACTTAATTTAAAATTTTCAATTTATTTAATTTAAATCTTGAAATTCATTAGAGTTTAGAACGAAAAGCTGATAAGAAATTGGATGAAGAGAATACGAAATAGAGACTTATCTACACGATTCGTAGGGCCACCATCACACCGAAACTACTCCTCGAGCTGCTGCGAAGTAATCAAAGAATTGAAAAGATGAATCAAAGGAGATTGATAGAGAAAAGATATTTCCACTGTTGCAGGGTATTGACCATTCATAGGGTACTCCCCCGTCCCCTATCTCGTCCTCTTCTCACACTCATACTTACTATCAGTGGATAGTAAGAGAATTTACTGAGGCACTCGAACGGATATCTTAGAGATATACTCATTCTAGGGTATACTTCACCCTATCTCTAATGAGTTACTTAATGTGTTATACTCCTGAGCTAAGGTTTTAACCATCAGCTCTGATACCAAATGTAACGACCCTGACTCGACCTTCGAAAATCGGTACCAAATACGACACTCGTATTCAAATGCCGCAGATCCAAACGTCGAACTTGGTTCGCCGGAGGTTATAACACATTAAGTAAATAACACAGCGGAAGAAATGAATAGCATAAATCAATATACAACATTTGATACAATAACTGATACAACATGAATGATACAACAGAATGGTATAATAGTATCAACATTATCAGAGATACAAAGAATAGCAGCGGAAATATAATAATAACACTAGCAGCGGATCAAATCTCCAAAATAGTCTTCAAGAAAGAACTCCAGTATCAGTAATCTCCATCTCCAAAGCACCAATCCAGAAATAGCTCGAACTCCAAATCAAGATGAAGAGAAACAACTTTATCCAAAATGTGATTGCCAAATCCTAAGGCTGAAAGCTATCGAATCTACACCTACTATAGATTATCTGAAAATCCCAACTCTAGACTGCCCGTGTGGGAAAATAGTGGGCACCCAGAGTTTAGGGAAGGAACAATAAACTCCAGGTCAGTCATGGGACTGGTATGAGCAAACAAAAGCATTTGGTCTTTGAAACAAACAAGAGAATTTAAATTTGAAATCCGCAATGCTTTTTAGAAAATGAAACTACCATAAGGCCTCCCGCCACAAACACAATGCAAACGCAGACTTGGAGGAGATTTCTCCTTATGATAGTCAAATATGCTTAATACGAGAAAATTTTCCTTGATATTATTACTAGTGCATAGTGGAAAATCTTTCGAAAGTATAATATAAATCCTAGCCAGCATAGGTACCATGATGTTATGCCTACTATAGCTGCCATGTTAAATGGCAGGTTCTACAACTAAAACCGTACAAGGCACGTATTGGATGAATGGATTTCCAACAAATGGTCAGGCTAAGGAACTTCCTATTGCCACATGGGTACGCCTCTGGCGGGACGTCCCGAGAACTAACGTTACAGTTAGATCTCTGCCAACACAAGGCCGGGTTACCTCTGTAACTAGGTAACTACTACACGATATGTCATCCCCCAGTCCTTTGGGACCTTTATCCGAGCGCGCGCACAACAACACCACACAGTAATAAATATAGTGTATCAACATGAGTAAGTATCTGGGCTCCATACCATGATACCACCCTTTTCCAGAAGGAAATGACATACCCTAAAGGGCACGACCCTCATTGCCTTGCCGCATCTTTCCTGTTTCGACCATTTCCGGGGAGTGAGGTCCGGATGCAGTCTCGTCCACAAAGCTACGCTTTGGTACAAAGACATGCTTTGGGTCAACAGATGACCAAAGCAATGATCACAAAGATAAATGATCAAACAAATGATCATATCACAAATGATCTGTAACGACCCGGTGTTTTCAACCATTCGCATCCGCACATGTCGGACTTGAATTGTTCAAAATACCGCGTCGTAGAAATAAATTTGGCAGAACTCAGAATATGCAGTAAATAATTAATCACAGAATCACAGACACAGAATCAGAATACTCGCAGCGGAATTTAAAAATACTTAGTGGTTCATGAAGCCACTATAAATATTCTTACTCAAGTACAATTTACATAGTCTTAAATCCAAATATAGTTTTAACTTATCAGTAAACAGTCCAAATGTCCACTAGTCTTGATTTCAAAATTTTAGATAAAGAACTGGAAAGGAAGTTTGCCAGCAGCTTGAAAGTGATTTACAGAAATCCTAGCTCCGGGATGAAAACTGAACTGCAACTCAGGCTGACCCGAGCGTAACATAAAACATAAACACTCGAGTCAGGACATACATACTTATATAGTGTAAGCTAATTCAAGTGTACTGTAATATAGAGCAAGTAACTTAAAGGATGCTTGGGACCGCCCATCCTCTAAGGATCCGTTAAACTATTTACTATGTAGTATATTGCGCTATTATAATAGTGTCTAATTGTAAAATAAACTTACTTTTTAATAGCGTTAAGGGGTTACCCATATAGCCCTTAACACAAATAATGCCAATAGTCTATACAGTACCGTAATACCTCCTGATCGGGAAGCTACCAGAGGATACTCCATAGGTACGACACAAATAGAAACTCGTAGGAGGCTCGCTATGGTAGGTGACACGGCACAACTAGGCAATGCCAGGGTAGATATACCAATTGCTATCCGGACCGGTGGAAACGCGTAGCCGCAGTTACCGCCCACCTCGAACAACACTCCCAAATCAAAGGTGCGCACCAAAACAATCACAGGAGTAATAGAATGGCATACGAAGAAGTGCGTTCGATCAGAGGTGCTACCTCATTAATCCGAGAATCGCTCCAGTTTTAGCCACCTTATGCCAACTCACGGGAGTCGGGTCCACGTATTTACCTTAAAGGAACCGTCACCACCATCCTACTTCATTCTGGGATCTCCACCGCGTACACGGTTAGTCAAAAGTGGTTTTCGGTATCGACAGAGAGTATGTCCATATCCGATCCCGGTCTCTTTGCCAACCAAGCGTTATTATAACCCGTGGTTACAGTTTAAAATGGTATTCGTACTTTAAAATCAAAATATATCTCAAATTCCTTCAATATCAAATATTGATTTAAACTTTCCACTTTATACATACTTTTTAAATTTATTCAATTTATTTGGAATTTATTGCCTTTACCAAATTTTAAAGTTAAATTCTTCCTTTAAATCCATCAAAAAATCAATTTCTTAAAATTTTTCTAATTTCATATTAAATTCCAAAATTTACACCTTTTTCCCAAAATTAATTTCCATACATTTTAAAACAATCAAATTCCAGTTTCTGCAGCACTTATGAAATGCTACCTAAAGTTTATGGGTTAAACAGTCCAATTTTAAAAGACAGCATTTAAATGCTGTAATAGGTTATTAACTTATCAATTTAGTTTAAATTCCAAATACAACTTATTATCAATTATTTCTTAACTGAAATCTCATCTTAACAAAAATCCAGAATTTTCCAAATAAGTTATATTTATTTATTTAAAATCTTAACTCATTCAAAAATCATTTTTAAATCTTTATAAAAATCCTTTAAATACATTAAACCACAATATTATAAACTTCCATTTAAAAATAATTTTAAAATATTTCAGAAAAATATTATAGGAACCACGGGTCTGTATAAAATTTTCTAGCCAAGGTCAAGTGATACGGATTTATATCATTTCAATCCGCAATTTTACAAACCCCGGGTTCTATCATTTCAAACCCGCAATCCCAAGTTAAAATTAAACGGTTAACTGAATAAATGCATAATAATCATTGTTTTAGGCCTATCATTTCAGCCTTAACGATTTAAATTTATAGGGAACTTGCAGTGATGATTTAAATCAGTAAATAAACATTTAACAATATAACTGCAGAAATATTACAACAGATAAATAACTGATGAGGTGTCAATTTAAATGGAGTTTGACATCCTACGTTATATTACAGACAGATAACAGTTAAATAATAATTTACACATACACTTGCGATAATTCACAGAAATATAGGCATGTTTGTCTGGTGAGAAAAACTCACCTGAAGGCTGTAGAAAATTTTTGATTCAAAACGAAGATCCACCGGAAAAGAAACGAACAGAGAGTAACGATCAAATATCCCGGATGTCACGCCTAGATTCAAATCTATAACAAGATCCAAATACCGGATACGTGACTTTAGAAATTTACGGTCAAAACAAAAATTAAAAATAGGACGAGAATTAGTTCGACTTGCTCGACCACTCCAATGGGTATACTATCAAAACATAACGAAACTTTTCCTACCCATTACTGAACCATGCCATTTCAAAAATCAAGGTAAAATTTACCTAAAGGCCATCTAAAACAAAATGGTGAAGTTTTTCTCCTATAGGCCGTGATATATGCATGTACAAGTGCATCCAATACTCTACTACCTACAGGCTTATGCACTGTCCCACACAACTATAAAGCATATTGCAGTTATATGCTTTTATATGCAACTAAACATTTCCACCTAACATCTTCTCTGTTATCTGAAGTATTACAGGCTTTCTCCCTTTTTTTTCAACCGAATCTTATATATATATATTTTATAAAACATGCACGGATACATCATTTCTTCTTTAAAATTTTTACTATCATCAACGAATAACTACCCAAGTCAGTTACCTCAAACACGGTCAAGATTTCACTAAAAGCCTGCCTATATGATATGCCTATATGCAACTGAAGGCTCACTCACTATGTCAACATGTTATATTCTGATGAACCCTAAAAACTCTCTTTCTCTCCCTCTGTTATATTCTTCTTTACTCTCGTTTTATATTTATTTATTTATTTTTTTTTATTTTTTTTTAAACATGTCTAACATCCTATGCAAAACAAAACTCACGCAACTCTCTGCCTACAACTTGCGTCTCTCTGCTATCTACTGTTACAAGATGGTAAAACATGCACAGATCATTAGTGATAAGTACATCCAGAATAACACTTACTACATCATAACTACACTAATTCCATAACCTAGCTTCCTACAGGTTATTGACCTGACTTGAATGAATTTGCAAGGTAATGTATTTCTCTTAAGACCTCATCATCAACACACATATCCACTGCTACTAGAAACAAGGTTTTTTTTCAAAATATATGTCTTGTAGGAAACTTGGCTGAGCACTAGAGTGGTAGTCAGGGTTGGAGTGGCCGAGCCAAAAGATGGGAAAGCAAAGGAAAAAAAAAACTGAAGAAGGAAAACGAGAGGATGCAAAAGAAGAAGAGGAATAGTAATATTACCTGATAGAAGCTTTTCTCCTTGTGGATGATGTTATGCAAGATGAGGAGATAAAATACGAACCAGGCTAATATATTTATAGAGGGGAGAGTTTGCTTTAGATGCAAGAAAACATATACACGTGAAGAAAATCAAAAGGGCTCGGTACAAAAATGGCAACATATCTTGGCATGCCTAAACAGTTGATTGATAAAGCAAAATTTCGTATGTTCAAAAAGTTTGAATGTGAATACCTTGGCAAGAGATTGAAAAAAAAACGGCAGCATTGATAGAAGATTGAACGTTTTGCAGATAAAGAATTGATTTGAGGCGAAATCAATGGAAAAAGAAAAGGCAAGCAGAGCTCAGTGATTTATTTCCAGTTTTTATCTTGTTTGAATGGATAAGGCTCGTGTGATTTTAGGGACCACGGTTAGCAATTAGATTTGATTTTATATGCGTGATATTCATTGCCAGTTTATGAGTTTTGATTTCAACATTTTTTTTATTTGATAGTTGCGTGATTGTAGATTGAAGAAACGGCATTTGGAAGAACTGATATTAGGCAAGAGATTGATTTTAGGCAAAAGATATTTGGATGAAAAGGTATATACAAAAGTTTAAAATAAATTTTGACAGTTAAAACAAAAGTAACGTTTGTTATAAAAATCACTAACTGATATTTTAATCGATAAGTATATTTAAATATGATTTTTACTTTATATGCGTGATTATAGGAACGAAAAATTTTATCTTGCAAAATAAAGGCAGTGGAAACAAAGAGATATAAATAGGAATGTGAGAATTTGAAAAGATAGGCAAGGTTAAATTTGAATGCATGAGTTGATTTTAGGCAATCAAATATATTGGTCCATTTAGGTTGCGTGAATAAATGAATACAGTGACATGCTCAAGAAACAAAAAGGTAAGAGGCAAATGCCAAAAATGTTAAAAGAATAAAATTTTGTGTCACGCGCAAAGGAATGCAAAATTGATTTTCTCTCAAATGATATATGCGTGATTTAAGAAGAAATATATGGTATGTTTAAATCAAAAAATGAAGAGTTGATTATTATCATTTAAAGAACAGTTACAAACAGATTTGAACGTTTCTTTTTTTTTAAATTCAGATTTGCGTGCTTTTATTTTTTTCTTTGATGCCTGGATATGCACGTTATTCCTCTGGATTTGAGATAAGGCTTGCGAAAATATTAATTGCCAGTTATACAAAGCTTTGGATTCTATACTTTATATGCGTGATTAAAGCAAGCGTTGATTTTGCATACAGACCATTGATACGATATTTTAAATACATATGAATGTTGAAATATGATTTTTATAATACGCCAAACTGACGTAATATAAAACAACCAAAGTTATATAAAAATAACGTTTTTAATTTATACGTTTATTTTGTTACTTATACCATAAATTTTTTACGCGTCCTTTAAACGCGAAATTTAACAGTTCATAAATACACAGTTATTACAAAAAAAATAATTATTGGTTTACATATATCATACAAAATTCATTTTGTTTATTAACATTGCAAATTGTCTTTTAACAAAATTTAAAACTTCAAAACTTTCAGTTTATGTTTGGACTTGTAGGAAATGATTTAATCAATTTAATATGTATATATAAATTGGGAAGTAAATTTTACTGGAACGAGAAAATAACGTAAGAGATATGAGTAAAGAGAAAAACGCATATGAAACAGGCAAGCAGATAGGAGAATGGATACTGCGCATGACTGAGATTTAGGAGAAAAATTGTGTTTTGAAAAAATGCAAGAAATAAATTTTGTTGAATGGAAAAAAATCTATGAAATCAAATTTTTTTAAAGTAATGCATTGAATTTAGAGGCAACATATTTGATTTGAATGTTAGAATATTCCTTCCCTCTAAAACACATGCCACTGATAAATTTACTCATTTACACTAAGGTCATATTTTTAAGAATGTGTACCATAGCCATAATATTTTATGCCCAAAATATACCGAAATAACGGATTAAAATTCTATATGTTTTCTTATATATAATCTTATATATATATACGGTATTTATTCCCTAAATTTACGCGCCCTTTTTAACGCGTAATTACCCAGTTCATTTATATATAAAAAAAAAAATTCAAAATTCTGACCATGCTAAGACTCGAACTCATGACCTGTCGTGAATAGCCCAGATTTCTTAACCACCTAAGCTATTAATGTTTTCTTAATTAAAACTTGATTTTGCTAGACATTAAGTTATTTACCATCTTCGACAAAACCCCAAATTTCCAAATTAAAGTTAATTCTTAACCATGTCAAAATTTCAGAGATCTTATTATTTAATTAAAAATTTGGTCAATTGTTTTTTTTATATTTTTAATCACTTTAAATAAACCCCAAAGTTTTTTTTTTAAAAAAAATACAAGTGAAAAATACTTGTAAAAAAAATTGGGTCGTTACATGATCAACCAATGATCATCACACAGCAGCACTCAGCATGCCACATTACCAAATTGGGAATATATCACTGATAAATATCAACTACATAACCTCTAAGCTCGAACGTCTCAGAGAAGGGTGTTAAGCTAAGAGAATAAATTCTCCGCCACCAAGCAGAAATGTATTTGATAGAGATCAGTTTAATATCTCAAAGTGTAATGTCGGACATACAACCATACAAGTCTGTTCCGGGTTCGAACAGAACCGAAGGCACTTCCGAAGAAGCCCTTGCAAATCCGGGTATCCACAATCCCGATCGGACTTCCCATCACTTAGGGAGAACTCTATACCGGAGCAACTCGGTGCAGAGTCAATCGATAGGTTATCCTATCGTTCTCACAAATACCCGGTCTTCACCACCGGTCTTCAAATGCTATCCATAACGTCGTATCACTATTCGGAATGGGCTATATGACACAAGGTCCTCTCCCGGCTAAACCGAATAATGAGCGCAATATTTAAAAACATATGGATATGGGATTTCAGTTAAGTCACAACTTAAAAATCCAAAGCCTTTCATTCAAATGGTTATCAAATTACCATTTTAAATCTTCAAACAAAAAGATTTATTTCACAAAGTTTCACCCAATTTCACAAAGATCTATCCATAGATTTCAAAACAATCCCCATTCACTTTGGATTAACCCAATTAAATCTTCAAATTAAAGATTTATAGCTTTCAAAACACGTTTCCAAAAATTTATCTAAAACTTGGAATACTATTTTCATTTTTAGACTTGAAGCCCTATAACACAAATTGAAAGTTCATTTCTTATGTGAAAGCTTTATTATTTGAAAACAAATAGTTTTCGTTTTAGAAAAATCCAATTTATACAAGTTGAAATCTTGGCTTGAATTTAAATTCCAAAACATCACCTTTAAAATGGTTTAAAAACCCATATAAACCCATTTATAAGTTGAATACCCTTTTTAAACCCTAGTTCCCAAATCATGGAATTCAATTTCAAATATTGAATTCAAATTTAAATCCAATTATTTAAATTTCAAAACTCAATCAAGTTATTTAAAATAACTTATATTTTTGAAATACATTTTTTCAAAAGCTTTTCAATTCTAATTCCAAAACTATTTTGGGTTCAAAAATTCAATCTTAAGATTATTTCAAAAATCTGTGACTTAACCCAATTCCACGTGCAATCCACATTTGTGTGTGTATAAGTGTGGCCAGGGATTCAACACAATAGTGCACAACATCATCATCACAGATTCAATCATATCGATAAGCGATATAACCCATAACGCTTATCTCTATTCACAAATTCATAGATAAAGTAGGTCATCAATCACAAAGATTCACTAATATGATTCGATGTGGGTTTCGGATAACCAATTGGAATCCGACTCCCTGTCGCATCGAAATTCAAATGTCGTTTTACGGGTCAAGGGGTTTTCATATTCATATGACAGTATATTCATCACAAATATAGCAGCTCAGTACAAAGCATCACATAGCATCACATCACATATCAAATATTTCAATCCATCACACAACATTCAAAACCAATTAAACCACTTTGCTTAAGGTGAATAAATCATATGGTTTTAAAGTTATTGCTTTCATAATTACTTTCATTAGTAATCTTTAATCAATGATTAATTATCATGAACTTCAATTGATTAAGTTTTAATCACCTTCTTTAATTAATTCTCTTAATTAATTAACTCTTAATTGTAATTAATTGAATCTTAATTACTGTTATTAATTAATTATTCCTTAATTAATCACTTTAATAAATAAACCCTTAATTGTAATTAATTGAATCTTAATTACTGTTATTTTTTTAATTATTCCTTAAATTACAAATTAATTACTTTAAGAATAATTAATCTTAAACCTTTAAGTTTCAAACCCTTAATTACTTTAAGTAATTATCCTTTTCATTAATTTATTAATAAATTAATTATCCATTTAATTACCCTAATTTAAATGAATTACAAATCATTAAATTCTAATTTAACTTTAAGATAAAACTTTTTCTTGTCTATGGTTAAATTATCATTCAAAATTGTTAAACATTTAAATTTAAAAACTTAGATTTATTTTAAACAAAGATTCAAATTTATATTTGAATCAGATTTAAACTTTGTTTAAAACATTTCTTTACATTTGAAATTCCAATTTAAATTCGAATTCGTTTAAAAACACTTTTAAACACTTAACCCATTTTTTTTTAAATTTTATTTAAACAAATTTGAATTTAAACTTTATTCATTTCCCGCTATGATTCGATTTAAGCTTGAATCCATAATTTACAATTAGATTTAAAACTTATTTCAAATTTTTGCTTAACATTTTAAGTTTCAGTTTAGATTTTCAAAACGGAACAAGTTTCAAACTCGAACAAAACTAACTCGAGCTAGACCTAAATCACTCGAGTCTAACCTAACTTGAGCAAAACACTAAAATAACTCGAGTAAAACTTCGAGTAGCATTTAATTTTGAAACATATTTAAAAACTTAAATATTGGCAGTTTTAATACATAAACCTGTAATATCTAACACACTCGAGTCCTCACATCCCTGACTTCGAGCCAATACGCAAAATCCTCGAACGCAACCCTGATAAAACCCATTCCTTCTTCGACTTTAACTGTATTCAGGAACACCCCACATCTTCTTTTACTTCGAGCAAATTTGCAAATTTCACGAGTCGCCCATGAGTAACCTTCTTCTTCTCCAACGTGATACCCATCAGATACACGAATGCCCACGTGCAACGTGCACAACCCCAGAGCAACTTCTGACTATCGCCACTAACGTTGACAAGTCGACAGCCATCCCCTCTAACGCCATGACCACCCAGCAACTCGAGTTCAACTGGAAATCGAGATCGAGTATCTCAGCAACAATTTAGAAACCCAAAACGACTAACCCAATCACCGCGTAATCACCTTGCACCCCGCCTCAGGCCATCAGAGGCCAAGCCACCACGACAAAACCCACCTCGTTCAACAACGCAACGCTTAGCCCAACTCCGGTGTAATCCGATGCAGTGAACTTGACGCAATCTCCACCTCAAACCGTTGTTCAAAAACAAACTCTAAAACCCTATAACCTCACCGTGACTCCACAATGGTTATTAATAAATTCAATGAGTATTTTTCCCATTATTCTCGAACTATGAGCTTCCTCTGACAAAAATCTTAAGCCCTAATTTTGCCTCGATCGACGGCAATTCACCGAAGAACGTTTACCGTTCAACTCAATAATGCGCACTATATAAAGATCTAAAAATCTTGAAACTTGCTTTAAAATTCCTCGTTTTGTAATTCAAATCTAATTATGAATTCAAAACCCAATTTTAAAATCATCAATTTTGGACATGTTTATGACATCTCTGTAATTCCGCAAAAATTTGAGTTATTTTCTGATATTTTATAGTTGAAATTATTTTTAAAAATTGAATCTAAGTATCTCTAACATTTTTCATTTACAGATTATAACTCAACACTGCTTTATTTTGGAGACTCGAATTTTTTTTTTTGTGGTTTACTTGTAAACCTATATCTCAATGTAACAGGAAAGAGGGACAGAGGGAAAGAAAGAAAAAAAAAACAAAGTTGTTTACAGGTTTTCACTTTTTTTATTTTTATTTTTCCTGACTAGAACTAGAGATTGAATTTATATAATCAACATGCAAAAACCAAACATTCATACATATATTCAGGATGTAAACAAAGTTTAATTTCCTACATCATCCAACATCCACACAGCAACCAAAGATGTGAGGAAACAAAAGTTTTCTCACAAGCATCGGAGTATTAAAACATGTTAATAGTTGAAAAGAAATAGTTTGCTCACAGGCATTAACAGTAAAATAGATTTCAGGAGGGAAAGTTGCTCACCTGGATATTTGTACCAGAGAAGAACAGAGAGGAAACAAGCCTGCATTTTTTTTTCTTTCTTTCTTTCTTTGATTGCTTTGCATTTCCCTTTTGATTTGTTCAAGTGCTTTGAAAACTTTGAATTTGTTTGATTTGTTTCCTGAACTGATTTACAAAGTTGTTCAAATCTTTGTTGTACTTAATTTATTATATACAAACAATTTTATTTACTTACAGGTTTGAAATATTGTTATACACAAGAAGCTTCCTTTTTTTTTCTCTGCCACTTGAAATCCAGGAATGAATTTAATCTTTGAACCTAGTTTCTTCCTGCAACTGTTAAATAAGGTTGTTTTAAATGTTTGTTTTATTTACCGATTATCAACATAAAATTCAAATTTCTCTTAAAAAAAAAGGAAATCTCACTTGCCTTTATTTATTTTCCAGAGAGCTTGCACTGCTCCGGCCAAAAACTGTAGCATCCATTTTCTTTATTGCTTTAGCTTCAGGTTGATTTCCCAGAATTTGGTTTTCCAGATCTCAGTTGGGTTTTTGATCTTTCCGTTTGATTGTTGAATGGGTTTTAAAGCTTCCAGTTTTCTTTTGCATTGCTCTTCATTTTTTTTTCATTCTGTTTTCCAGGTTGAAGTCTTGAAACTTTGATTTAAACTTTTCTTTGATTGCTTGAGTTTGTTTGCCTGAGCTTGAATGTTTTCCCCAGGCTTTGAAACTGTTTTGAATTTCTGTTCTATAAACAAGCTTGATCTTCAGCTGATATCTATGCTTTTTATTTTATTATTATTTTTTTCTTGTCCAAATCTTTGATTTGCAGATTTGATTGGTGGTTGATAGGGGGTGTTTGGTGGCTAATGATATTCTCTAGTGTGCAAAAGATATTCCATTGATTATCTTTGTCTTCTTTTATTTGTTTCATAGCTGAAAAAAAATGTTATTTCTTTCTTTTTGTAATTTTAAATTTGATTATTTTATAAATGCAATGATGCCATTTGTATGCACATATACACAAAGTTTGAAAGAATTGTTTCTAACCAATCTTTACATTATACAAGTTGCACTTCAATGATTTTTTAAATGCCAATTATTTTAAAACATACCATTTAAAATTTAAATTCAATTCCAATATGTATTCAATCCTTATGACCAATATTATTTAAACTTAGTTCATACATTTATTTAAAAATTTATATTTACACCATTTACATTCATATTATTTTTTATTTTGTACAATTCTACAAAAGAAAAGAATGGATTCAAACACTTTGATTTCATATTAACAATTAGTCACACTTATTTATATATGAAAATTTAACTTAAAAATAATATTATGAAAATTTATACATCTTCCACATAAAAATTAATATTTTAGAAAACAACTATTACTATCATTCTATTAATCTCAAGCTTTTAAATTCTATTTTTATTTTTTTAATACATTTTATTTTGAAACTCAATATTTATTTTATAAATCACTTATCCTTAAATTTCTAATATAAATTTCTATTTATAATAAAATTATTTATTTATTTATCCTAGAAAATTTTCTAATTAATTCACAATTTATTCTCAAAAATTAATTTAATTGCCAAATTAAACTTAATGAATTTTCAGGAATGTTACACCGCCCGTCATAATACGTGGCCTAGATCACCGTACCGAGGATCCACCCTAATCCCCTGCATCACAAAGCCGGAGCTACCCCTTACTGGATAGTCTGAATAAGACAACCCCACGGTTGTGGCTAAACAACCGCCCACACAGCCGAATAAAAGGGACCTCTAAACAGGGGAAAATCTTATCCTACTTGGGTGCTACCCACTTAGCCTTGCGTGCACCTTCCATGTTTTAGCCATTCCCGGTTGATGAGGCTTAAGGCTACGATTACCTTAAGAGAACACTTATCTTGGAATGCTCATCATCCCCCATTGACGATGGTCTGATAGCATTAATCCATACAAGTTCGTTTCGGGTACGAACGAAACCGAAAGCACTGTCTCGTTACACTCATTTTGGAATCACCCTTAGAGTTAACAACAATAGCCCTTGCACTCTGATTCTTCATCTCGATCTTCACTTGAGATTTCACGACCTATCGTTTAACTTCGATCGATGTGGTTTCGGATAATCAAATTTGATATCCGATCGCGGCCTCATCGAAATCCAAACACCGTTTTAAAGGTCAAGTTATTTAAGGTTTAAACAATTTTATTCAATCCAAAACATTGAATTCACGCAGCGTTCATGACAGATAAATAACATACATTTATCACATCTATATCCAAAGTATATCACATAGAATACCATAGAGTATCATACCGAAGGCACTATCTCGTTACATTTATCACATCCACACAAGTTCGTTCCGGGTTCGAACGAAATCGAAGGCACTATCTCGTTACACTCATTTTGGAATCACCCTCAGAGTTAACGATAATAGCCCTTGCACTCTGATTCTTCATCTCGATCTTCACCTAAGATTTCACGACCTATCGTTTAACTTGGATCCATGTGGTCTTCAGATAATCAAATTTAATCTTCGATCCCAGTCTCAACGAAATCCAAACGTTATTTTAAAGGTCAAGTTGTTTAAGGTTAAACAATTTAATTCTATCCAAAACATTGAATTCACACAGCATTCATCACAGATAAATAACATACATTTATCACATCTATATCCAAAGTATATCACATAGAATACCACAGAGTATCATACCATAGATATCAATCGATCCAGACATTCTATTCAATGAATCATCCATAACCAAGACTTATTAATCCATACTATAATTAATTTAACTAACTCAAATTAAATTAATTACATAAGAATTAATCACCTAACCCTGCTTAATTAATCATTAATTAATTTCAAACCATCTGAATTAATTAATCATTCTTTAATTACCTTATAAATCAATTAATGAATCTTTAATTACTGATTAATTATCCTTTAATTATTAATTAATAAATCTTAATTATCAACTAATAAAGCTTAATTACTAATAAATTAATACTTAATTACCGATTAATCAATCCTTAATTGCCAATTAATTTATCTCTAATTACTTAATTAATTAATTCTTAATTAAAAATTATTTAATTTCTAATTACTTATTTAATTAACCCCTAATTACTAATTAATTAGTGCTTAATTACAAATTAATTAATCTTTAATTACTTAACTTATAACCCTTAAATATTAATTAATTAATCCTTAATAGTTTATTAATTGAATTAATTAATTTCTCTTTAATTACTTTATTAATTTAATTAATCTTAAATCATCAAAACCTTAATTAACTTTTAAGATAAACAATTTATCTTATTAATTACTTAATTATGATTAACACTTAAATTTAAAACCTTTTATCCTTTTAATTAACACTTAATTACATTTCTAGATTAAGTTTAAAATAACTTAAAATTTTTGACTTAACAAATTCAAGTTAAACAAATTATATAACTTCCTTAAATCAATTATTTAAAAACATTTATTATATAAAGAATAGATTTAAGAAATTGTTCAAAACTAGATTCATTTTAAATTTAAAACTTATTTTTATTTAAGTTTTAAAACTGTTAAATTTACTTCGGGTTCAACCAGATAAACACTCTAGCCCAGACCCAAGACAATCCACTTTTCTCTTATTTTTAAAAAAAATTGTTAAAATTTAAATCTGAAAACATGTGTACACTCACGTTTCTATCGAAGACAAACCCGAGCAACCCTGCCCTTTTCCCGAGTTTCCCTTCGAGACACACCAATACCCAACCTACTGACACTCCATCCTCGCCGTGCACGTGCACTAATGACCGAGGCGATTCCGACCATCCACATTATCTCCGACACGTCACTGACCGTCTCTAACTACGACCCCAACCATCTAAACTCCATCACAAACCAGAAATCACAATCTAGCTATTTGAACAAGCCTGGAACCAAACCAATCACCAGAAAACCTTCTCGACCCGACGCTGCCGATCACCAGCAGCCATGGAACTCCGGCCACACCCTCTCCGGCCGTCCATGCTTCTTTTCCCATGACCAATGAACCTCGATCTTCCAGAGATGACGCAGCGACCCCATTTCTCGACCTCGACCAATTTGGGTTTTAAACCCTACTCCGACCAAATGCTACCGCCACGGTGGATAATAAATCCACCTGACATTTTTCCCTACCTCGTCAACATCCTTGCAACCTCCAACAGAGACCCCCGACCACCCCGAGTCCTCCGACCACCAGAAATCACTCAAAGTTCCTTTTCTGGTCAACTTCGAATTACTCACTCGATCTAGCACTAAAAATCAAGATTTAACTTCTAAAATTCATGATTTTTTATTATGATTTAGATTATATAGGTAAATTAAAGGATTGTGGTATTTGAATTTAACATATTTTCAAAGTTTTTACTGTCATTTCCATTCCCAAATGATATTCAAAACTATCCTACTTAAATATATTTTTAAATCTTAGTTTAGGTTTAAACAAACCTAATTTGTTTAAATTCTAAATCCTATCAGAGATTAGATAAGAAAATTTGAAATTTTGATCTAAATTTAAACCCTGTAACTTGAAACAGAGATGAACCAGACATGCACACTTATATATCTGCATATTTATGAACATGCAAACCAAAATTACACTTATGCAACAATTATCACATCATTATATAATATATACATCACATGCAACAGATTAAACAAGAAATTAGTTTGTTTACTCACCAGGAAAATGCTGAACAGAGAAGATTGGAAGCAGTTTTTATATTGAAAACTTGAATGCTGGAAAAAAATGCCTTGATCTTTGAAAGCTTGTTAACTGGAAAACTTGTTTTAAAACTGAGATGAATTGCTTGATGAATTGAAACTGGAAATCTTGATCTTTGAGATTGTGTTGCTTGATTAGATTACCGTTTGAATTAATTTCTGGTTTGAGTTTGTTTACAGACTTTTTGTTTTGATTTTCTCAGGTTAGAATGTTAACAGGTTTCGGTTTACTTGTTTTGGAAATGAGAATAGGAAAGAAAATAGAGAAGGTAAAGTAGAGATATATTTATAGCTTGATTTATCTAATATTTTTAAAAATAAAAGAAAATGTAATAATGTGACACTCGTTTAATTACCTAACATTTGTAATTTACATATGCTAGTTAACTTACATTTGTTAAACCATATATATTTAACTTACATGTGTAATATGCATGTGTAAATATATTTTTAAATGTTTTTTATAAATCTTTTATATTTAATTTCCTATTTAATAAATACATTTCATAATTTATATAAATAAAATCCTTTAAAGAAAATAATATAAAAAAAATTATATACTAATAAAAATTACATATATATAATATTTTTAAAACCAAATTATTTTAAGTTATCTATCTTTTGAATTTCAAATTCAAACTAAAATTAAAATCAACTCATGTATATATACATTTAAACAAACACAAATTTAATTAGAAAATAATAATTATATTTAAAGCCTTATATATATACACATATAAACAATCCACTATTATTTGTTTTAAAAGAACAATTTTGCCAATTTTGAATAATTTATAAAAGATATTATAACATTAATTGTTTGAAATTTCCGCGATATCACATTCCTCCCCCCCCCCTAAAAGAATTTCATCCCCGAAATTTAAAAGCAAAATATAATCCAAAACTTTTATTTTAAACAATCCAAGCATTCATATCAACTATGCACTAAGAACTAAACAAACAATTCATTCAAACAAACATTACTAGCTATCTGGACATAATTCCAAATAGGCTTTCCTAAAACTATCCAGAGGTTCCCAGGTACAATCTTTGGAATCCTTAGTCCACTACACCTTGACCAGCTTCACCACCTTGTTTTTGAGCTGCTTCTCATCGTGACCAACGATTTGGACTGGATGCCTGACAACAGATAAGTCCGGTTCGATCTCTAAATCTTCTTGCACTACTGGATCCACAACTAGAGATGGGTCATGCACGTATTTCCTTAAATGAGATACGTGAAAAACATTGTGAATTCCAACCACCCGGACTGGCAATTCAATCCTGTAGGGTGCCATCTTGATACTCGCCAGATAACTATTATTGTACGAGAATTCTACTAAATGCAGATAGTCCTCCCAAGACCCACCAAAATCCAAAACGCAAGCCGTCAACATATCCTCAAGAATACGATTCAGCCTTTTCGTTTATCCGTCGGTCTGGGATGATAGGCTATACTCAAACTCAATCTCGTACCCAAAGCTGTTTGCAAACCCTCCCAAAATTTGCTGGAGAAGATAGGATCATGATCACTTACTATGCTGACAGGAACACCATGCAGTATAACAATCTCCTTCAAGAAAATCTCTGCTAAAGACGCTGTAGTCCCGGTCGCCTTAACCGGAATAAAATGGGCACTCTTGGTCAACCGATCTATAATTACCCATATTCCTTCATTTCCTTTTCTAGTCCTTGGAAAACCGTCAACGAAATCCATTGAAATCATTTCCCACTTCCACTTAGAAACTTTCAGAGGTTGCAACAATCCTACGATCTTTTGTTGATCACCTTTCACCTGCTGATAGATCGCGCATCCACTGACGAAAGCAGCAATATGCTTCTTCATGCCTAGCCACCAGAAGACTCTCTTCATTTCCTTATACATCTTCGAAATCCCTGGATGGATACTCAGCCATGATTTGTGGCCTTCCCGCAATACTTCCTACCTCAAACCATCCACATTTGGAACACACAAATGACCATTGATCCTCAAAAATCCTTAATCGTCTATCTTGAAATTCGAATATCGACCATCCTGGGTTCCAAGAATCAATTCCTCAAAAGCTCTATCCTTCATCTGGCTGCTTATGATCTTTTCCTAAAGAGATGGAACAACTTCCAAAATAGACATAACTACATTCTTACTCAGAGCGTCCGCCACAACATTCGCTTTTCCCGAGTATAGAGGATATCCAAATAATAAGATGCCAAAAATTCCACCCACCTCTGCTGCCTCAAATTCAGATCCTTCTGGGAAAACAGATACTTTAAAGGTTTGTGATCCGTGAAAAGCTCGAACTTCTCTCCCAGCCTCCAAATCTTCAAAGCAAAGACGATGGCCAACAAATCCAGATCATGCGTAGCATTGTTCTTTTCATGTGGCTTCAACTGCCTGCTCGCATATGCAATCACTTTCGCATTCTGCATCAGCACTACACCCAGCTCGACTCCGTAAGCATCCGTGTAGACCTCGAACTTACTCCTACCATCAAGAATAGCTAGAACAGGTGCACTGGTCAGCCTTGCCTTCAAATCCAGGAATGCCTCTTCACACTTGAGGGTCCACTTAAACTTTGCTCCTTTCCGAGTCAACTTTGTTAAGTGTGAAGAAATCTTAGAACGGTCCCTGATAAATTTCCTGTAGTACCCTACCAAACCCAGAAAACTGCGGACTTCCGTCGGAGTCAACGGTTGCTTCCACTCCTGAATAGTAGCTACCTTGGCTAGATCTATAGAAATACCCTCTCCAGAAACAATATGCCCCAAAAATCTGACTTTCGATTTTCAAAAATGGCACTTCAAGAACTTAGCCTTCAGAACATGCCTCCTCAAAGTCTCCAACACTATCTCCAAATGTCGCGTATGCTCCTCTTCAAACTTGGAGTGGACAAGAATGTCATCGATGAACGCGGGCATGAACTTATTCAACACATCTCGGTAAATTCGGTTCATCAAATCCACAAAATAAATAGGAGCATTGGTTAGCCCAAAAGGCATAACCAACTACTCATAAAAACAATTGGGTCCCCTAAACGCAGTCAAGGGTATACTGTCCTTAGCTACCCTTAACTGATGGAAACCTAAAGCTAAATCCAACTGAAAGAAAATAGAAACTCCATGGAGTTGATCAAAAAGATCGTCTATACGGGGCAATGGATACCTATTCCTAATAGTAACCTTATTCAACTCCCGATAATCCACATAGAATCTCAAAGACCCATCCGACTTGGTCACAAAGACTACGGCCGAACCCCAACTGGAAAAACTGGGCCGGTTCAAAACTTTCTCTAAGAAATCTTGGGTTTGCTTCAGCAGCTCTTCTCTCTCTCGACGCCATCTTTCTACTAGGCTGAACAACAGGTATTGCTTCCGGAACCAAGTCGATCTGAAACTCTATCTCCCAATGCAGAGGCAAACCTTTAACTTCCTCTAAGACATCCAGAAAATCTATGACCACCTCGATGGATTCTACGCCTTCTGGAGATGCCTCGATTCCATGGAAAATATAACTCAAATAAACTCCAGAACTATCGCAAGTCACTTTTGCGATTCTTCCCAGCTCAGTTTCCAAAGTCACAGTTCTCTCTTCACAAATCAAAACAGCCTTATACTTATCCAACTAATCCATTTTGAGAATAAGGCCAAACCCTTTAAAATCCAACACAAATGGGTTGCAAGAAAAACCATGAGACAGATAAGAAATCCTTAGGTCTCTACAGATCTTACCTAACTTAGTTACTTCGCCTATAGGATTGGATAAAAAATAGGATGGTCTACCAAACTAGGGGAAAGATGAAACTTCTCTACTGAATCCAAAGAAATAAAACTAAGAGATGCACCAGAATCGAACTAAACACTAGTAAAATTTCCATCTAAAAACAAAGTACCTTCCAAAACGCATTTGCCTTTAGAAGAAGAAGAAGTTGATGGACCACCTTCAAGAGCAAACACCTTGCTCTACTGGCCCTTTCGAAGAAGCGGACAAGCCTTCACCATGTGCCCTGGCTGATGACAGTTAAAACACAAAGATTTCTAACCAAAGATGAACCGGGTCCACTTTAACACTGCTGCTGAGATCTATTCCTAGGACACTGCTTAGCCAAATGACCCTCTTGCTGGCACACATAGCACTTACGAGGCCAATTGTTGTCTCCCTGCTTCCCTTTGCCTTGCTTCTTCCAATTTGGGTTGAATTTCCTCTTATTTGCATTGGAACTAGTTCCACTTGATGTTGCTGCAGATGCCAATGATTTCTTGTTCATAAGCTCTTCATACCTTAATGCCATGTCAATCAGCTCCACAAAAGATCCCTTAAGATGTGCCGCCATCTTCTTGTGGAACTCAGGCCTCATTCCCAACACAAACATTTCATTCTTCTTGAGGGGCGTGTCGATCAAACCAGGTCTGTAGCGAGATAATTCATTGAACTTGTTCTCATATTCTAAAACTGACATACTCCCTTGCTTCAGATCCAGAAACTCTCTATATAGACGTGTCCTCCCAGCTTTAATCATGAACTATTCCTCAAACAATTCCTTAAACTTACTCCACGAAATATTGTCCTTTGAAATATTCACTGTATTTCATCCCACTAAGCTGCAGCTCCTTCTTGAAGTTGCCACGATGCCATGACTCTCTTTTGCTCATCAGATAAATCCAAAATTTTAAAAATATGCTCACGTGAGCGCAGCCAAGCCTGAACTTCTATGATGGACTCCGATCCTTTAAAAGGTCGTCCTCCTATATTGGTGAAATCCTTGCACAAAGCAGCAAAACTTACTCGAGGCGGTGTTAGATTCACAACCTTGCTAGCAGTCGGACCTCTTCCACTATTGGTCGTCGTCCTGCCCACAACTCTACCTCTCCTTCCTCTAGGACTCATGTTGGCAACCTGGACAGGTAACCCAATAATTAAGATAGGTATATAGTTATATAAAAATTACAAATACGCGCTATAGATACTACTCGAAAGCCTGGGTATTATCTCAACCTAGCGATACCAACTGTGACGACCCGCCTTTCATTACACAGAAAGACGTATCATCAATAAGAAAGAAATAGGTAGAAAAAGAATGGATAGAAAGAAAGAACAACAATCATCAGAATTTCACAGCGAAAACGGAATAAAATATAATATATCACATAACCATTACATAATCATTACATTAGAGTTAAACAGTTACACAACATCATCACATTAGACGGTCATGAAGACCCGTCTATCCATTACATTCCAAAATACAGCAGACCAAAAGACTCCAACAAGCGGAAATATATAGATACAGCTACGCCAAGACTACTGCTCCAAAGCTTCCAAAAATACTTCAAGCCAAACCTGATCACTTGGCTATTAATAAAAATTTGAGTACACAAGAATTTAAGAAAACAGATGTGACGCCCCACCCCGAGACCCACCTTAGCAAAGAGAATTAACAAGTAATTCCATCTACTAAAGCGGAGAATAGGGCTGGTTAAGGGGGACTATCTTTGATTTTATCTTAAACATCTACTGAATACATCGATAAATGCAACATAATTTTTTTTTCAACTCAAGTGGATCGACATACCTAATAAATGCTTAATCCAAAACTATAGGTAGTTAGCGGATCTATCAGAACAAAATTTAATAACTAAATGTAAAGCACATCACATAACAGTAATCAACATCATATATATACATATACACTGATACATGTTTAGTACAATACAATATGAATACAATAAAGGTGGTACTCGACCACACCATATACACTGAATCAAATGAATACATCAGAGTATGCGGAAGAACGGAAATTGCTCAAGAGAAATGAGAGCTGATATCTAGCATCAACTTCAAGCTAAGTCCTATAGATGATACCTGAAACAATTCGGTCTGACCCGAGTCTAAATACACAGGTCAGTCTAGCTACACAAATCAGTCAATACCAGTAATATGAAGCAGAATAGACATGAAGATACTTCTTCTCGAAAGAGAAGAATGAATCGATAAACTCATAAGCTCAACACTTAAGTAACAAGCGCTACTTAAGTGAACAAATACCTCGAAGGAGGTAACTCAAACTCAATACTCAAATCAAATACAAGTGCCTCATATCATCGGCGACATCCCTAAATGTTTACATGGTTTCCATGAACCATATATTCTCAAAAGGAGAAACACCAATACAAACTCTCGCCAAAATGGCAAACATAAAACATTCTCAAATAGGATGATCCAAAACTCAATTATAGATGAATCTCCAAATTCAATTATACCTCATCTCATTAGTATAAATGTATATAAATCTCCATTTCAACTCTCCAAAATGGAAAAACCCAGAATATCCTATAAAATCCTGAAATTATCAAAACTCATAACTCAAGGAACTCGATAAGAGTTCAAAACATCATAATTGAAATCACCATATATATAACATATCATATAGCACTCGGCTATCGATGTAATAAAACATCATAAAAAGGTGAAATCGCAATAAAACAGAAAACTCGGAAAATCCAGATTGGCCAAATCCCCGATTGTAATGCCGAAGCAATGCTGCACGTGAAAAACTCAGACGGTCGAAGCCTCATACAAGGTCGCTAACACCTCCCAAAGCAGTTGGTCCTCATGACAAGGTCGCTAACACCTCTCTTAGCCATTTTTCTGCCCTAACAAGGTCGCTAACACCTCCCAAAGCAGTTCGTCCTCCGTGACAAGGTCGTTGACACCTCTCCAATCCATTTTGTCAGCCCTAACAAGGTCGCTAACACCTCCCAAAGCAATTTGTCCTCACGACAAGGTCGCTAACACCTCTCAAAGTAGTTCTGTTAGGTAAACATCGTGAATGTGTCACAAACTCACGGATAGGAACCCGAAGAGCGTTAACGTATGTCCCATACCACACATTTGCACTTATCGGTTTACTAGCCGTTAGTCGATGCCACACTAAAAACATCATAAAACTCAGAAAATTATATCTCGCCTAGTCTCATTGGCGAGTGACAAAGAGATATCATACTTGTCTCATCTCATCGATAAGTATTAAATGGCATCATAACTTGTCTCATCTCATCGACAAGTGAAAACATCACGATGGTTTTTCATAAACCATAAATCTCAAAATATGAAATCATAAAATGAAGACTTGCCTTATGTCATTAGCAAGTAAACAAAATATCGTGATGGTTCTCATCGATCATATTCCTACAAAGGAGATCTCCAACCATAATCATTGCAAAATATTGGCCATCTTAAATAATTCCAATAAATAGAAATCATAAAACTCAAAATACGCCATAAAATGGCAAAACATCTCAGAATCAATGATCTCAAATAGCTTCGATCGTACAAGTCCGAAATTAACCGAAATAGTAAACGCACATGTCCCATACCACATATTTTACTAAATCGTTTAATTCTCTTTCTCATACGTTCGAATAGTATAGAATCGTGTATTTTATATATAAAATAATTTATTTGAGAAAACAAGCATTTAAAAACATTTTCCAAAATCAATTTTGAAGACGATATTTGAAAATACCCTTATTACAGAGAATAAATAGATTTTACATCTTAAAATAGTTTAAAAATGTTACATAATAATTATTTGAAATGCCAACTTATTTTTAAAAATTATTTCAAAATTGTTTGGAAAATTCTGTGCTCGAAATCAAAGAAATCACTCAAAACCGTCATTCAAATTCAAATGAAATTTGAATTTCAAATTCATCAAAACTTGGCTAGCCTATTGATAAGCATCATAGCCCTCAAAATGTTTTAGAAATATCACAAAAACATGAAGTACAAGTCAAAAATCGGACGGAAAAAGAACATAAAACACTTGGCCAAAATAATACACAGCTCTGAAATATTCTCTGGGTTCAAATTTTGGGTATAAAACAGGTGGCCTAACGAAATTTGATTGAACTATAAATTAGTGTGCACGAACTAGAAAACTTCATCTTTCAAACAAAAAAATAATCAATGAATTACGACTAGAAATGAAAAAGTTACACTGCCTCGAACATGGACTCAGGCCATGTTTGCAACAGTTCAAAAACCAAAAATGCACAGGCCTGAAACCCTCTGGGGTTCAACTTCTAGGCATGAAACAGAGAACCAAATTAGATCGGATTATGCTGAAATTTTGTAAGCCTATAAAAGAAAACTACAGCTTTCAAATAAAAAAAGAATCATGCAATTTGGATGAAGTTTGAGAAAGTTATGATATCTCAAAGTTGGACACATGCAATATTTTCACTGTTAAAATCTGGGCAAAAACATGCTCCGAGTCGATGTTCGACAGCATATTTCTATAAGTAATATAGGTCTAAATGATCTGAAATTTAATATGCGTAAAGACTAACAATAACATTATAAACTGCATCAAGAATCATGTAATTGAGACAGGGCATGAAAAAGATAGGATGTCTCAAACTTTGACCCAGACAGCGTTTTCACTGTAAAATCTAGGCAAAAACATGCTCCGAGTCAATGTTCGGCAGCATGTTCCTAAATGTTTTATACGTCGAAATGACCTGAAATTTGGTATTATTATAGTTCAACAACAATAGTTTAAACTGCAAAAGGAGCGATGCAATTTTGACAGAAAACGTAAGAGATACGTTGTCTCAAACATGGACTCAGGCCATGTTTGCAACAGCTCAGAAAACCAACGTCAAATGAATTTGCGAAATAAACAACCCAATTCATCACCACGAAACGTGAAACTAGCTAGAATGTGTGAGAGAGATTCTCATCTTGGATTGACAGCATAATATTAGAAATTTTCAGCTAGAATTCGGATCAAAATGAAGGCTTGGAGGCTCAAATTGTTGCTTCAGCATCTATAGAAGCCATTTGAGCTACATGCAAAGAGAAATCAACCTATAGTGATTCAATTTTCACAAAATAGAAAATAACCTGAGACAAATTCATAGTTTCGAATTGATTAGCTGAAATAATGGCTTTATTTTTTATTGTTACATCTTGAATTAAATTAGGGGATTTAGGTTTTTGATTATGAAGAGGAGTTGGGTTTCTTCCTTTCTCTTTTACAGTAAAATGAGTTATGTACGTTTAGGAAGAAGAAAGCTTCATTTCATATTTCTGGTTTAGTCTAAGTGGGCTTGGACCCAAATTTATTTAATTAATTATCTTATGAGAAATTAATTAGAAATAAACAAGCATAAACACTATATAATTAAAGTAAACAACACATTATCTACAAGTTTTCTCAACAAATAATTCATGTAAATCCACTTACATGTTGAATAAAATATTGTACGACATATAAAAAGATAAATTTTAGTTTTAAAAATATTTTTTATTATTTAAAACTCTTAATTTACACAAATAACCAATTTTACAAAATAAATGCTTAAATCGCCATTTTTAGCTCTAATAATTTCATAAAAATTATTTTCTTGCATATAAAAATGTTATAAATCATCCTAACATTATTTTTATAATTAAAACTTATTTTTGAACCAAATTCCATCTTTTTATTTAAATTATTATCCATATTAAATTCAAACGTTTAATTAAAATTAACAAAATTCAACGTTTGGCAATAATCTCCAAAATTATTGCATTTCATCAATTAAATCCATATAATGCTCATTTTTATTACATACTAAGATAATAAAGTTTTTAAAACTTTATTTTAACATTTTATATTTATTTACAACAAATAATGTTGATTTAAATTATTTTATCTTTACTTACTTCAATTAGTCCCCATATAAACATATTACCATTATTCTCAATTTATTACCAACCAAACTATCTTAATTCTATTTTATTTATTCCAAATCCATTGTTTATTTGAAATAAACAATTTTAACAAATTTTTATCTCTCCAATTCATTTTTAATTCACAATATCAAATTATAACTACCGTTATAATTTAATATTTACAGGTAATCGTCAAAACCATGGTTGTTACAGACTTCTCCCTTTACAAAAATTGCGTCCCCGCAATTTTCTAGAAAAAGAGACATAAAAACACAAAAATTCAATCGACAAAGGATAAATAACAAGCTCGAAACTCAAACCATTCATACTTTCAACATAGAACGGTAGAGAGAAACAAGGAAAAACTCACTTGGTTAATCCAATGGCCCATCAAATGCTATTATAGTAATTAGCAAACCATCTAATTTTCCAAGTATATCGAAAGAATTTCGAAGATATCCCATCTTCGAATCAAAACTCAATAAGATGCTAAATAATTAATCAATCGAAAATGATTGATTGCTCAAAACTCCATGAATAGAGTCGGAGTCAAACTCACTCAAATCCGAACTCTAAACAATAAAGAAGATCGTCAACAAGATTTTCCGCATAATAATATGGAAAGAACATCCTCACAACAAGATAAACACAATAGACAAGATTGAAAGATCACAAGATGGTTCTCACAACGCCACCCACTCGAACGACCACAAAAAATGCACGGCCTTAATAATAGCTCGAAGATAGAATATACTCAAGAACAAGGATATAGGCTCGAATTAACTTTTAATCCAAGATATTTAGAATTTTTTTTAAATCTCAAC
Source organism: Allium cepa (assembly GCA_030765085.1). NCBI lineage: Eukaryota > Viridiplantae > Streptophyta > Magnoliopsida > Asparagales > Amaryllidaceae > Allium > Allium cepa. The sequence continues at coordinate 951,428,749 of CM060928.1, read as the reverse complement.
ATCTTTTAAATTTTAAATTTCAATTTTCAACAATTGAAAATTTTCAAACTTTTTACTACATTACTTAGTAAGTTATTTACAACTCAAATTAAAAGTCCAAATTTCTTCTCATACTTCAAAATTAATTTCCAAAGAAATTTGTAAATCCTTAATAATATTCCTCAAAATAAATTAAGGGTTTAAATCTCTTTACTCTTTTTATTAAATCACTTAAATAGTTTTAAAACGATCTTCAAATTCTCTTATAACTCTTCTCTTAAAACATCCATATAGATTCTAAAATCTCAAAATATACTTCCAATAAAGCACAGCTCAAAAACAATTTCATTTATATTCTCATCTTTATAATTTAAAAATAAATAAATGGCATTGCCTCGCCATTGAGTCTCTAATAAATAAATATATATGCTGGCTGCAGAGTTGACCGAACGATCAAAACTGCCTCGCCACTCTATTACTCATCTCTAAAATCTATGGCTGCAATTACCATTCAAACATAAATTTAATATTTAATCTCAAAATATTATTTTCAAAATCCTAATTTTTAATACACAAACCATCGTGTCTGATTGCCTCATCATAACATCTAGGAAATTCCTATCGATAACGTTGATCAGACGTATCGACCAGAACTCTTAACTACTCGATGGACAAGCCAACACTCTCAAATTATCTCTATAAAAGAAATTCTACTAATGTAAATATATTCTCAAAACATTCTCTAGTTTTTTTTTAATATCTCAAAGCTCAAATATATCTTTAATACACATATTTATATAGCTTCCAAACTCAAACTAAAGAACACTAAGAGAATGCATCGAGATATTCCCAGAATACTCGATTCTCAAAATCATCAAAAGGAGATAGAGTGTTTGTCAATCTTACGATGTCACGAGCAACTCCCAAAAATCATCAAGATACATGATAAGCAAGAAATTCTTCTCGAAGGAGAAGAAACACACAATCCAGGAATCACTACTTCAAACGGAGTTATGCTAAAGGATAACATTGATTGAGTATCTGAAAAGAACACTCAAACGAAGTAGAATGATAACTCAAACAAACTCGAATAATCTAGAAACTCACCTCATTCCTCAATGGATATCCTCATGGAAGGATATCCGAAGAGCTAAGAGCCAGGAATAAGGTTACCTCAACACTCGATTGCCCAATTGGATGTCAAATCAAAACGGACTCAAAAACTCAACAAAGTCACCATGACTGGAATTTAAGATATATCATCAACATCTCGATACTCAAGAGTGAATTCATAAACTTCGGAATCATCATTAACGTTCCAAAGTGATAGAAATAATAAACCAATCAAAATAGAAAACCTAAATGTACAATAGGATCCTATAAAACAAAGGATTAGACTTAATATCAAATAAGTTAATCCATCTCAATCAAATGCATATCAAGATTGTGAGTAACAAACAATTACTCACACAAGCAACATCAAATAGAAATCTCAAAATGCTCACAACGAGCCAATCATTGTGGATCCCCTCAATACAATTCACAACTCTCAAAGGAACACAATAAGAATGCTCTAAGGAATCAATAAGCTTCGTCGATACGAACTCACTCGTATCGACAAAAATAAGAATAGAATAATCCCAAATAAGATTATTCATAAGATAAGATAACATCAAACTCAGTCATGGAATTCTACGGAATACAATATATATATATATATATATATATTCCTAAACATACATATTCCATCTCAACATATCCCAATACTTGAAAAGGAATCAAAGCACGATTCAAAAACAAGCATGAATAAAGGACAATGATTCACTCTTATTGTACTTCGACATATCGTGATATATGTACTGTTCTATGTTTATTCTACTTTGTTCTGACCACAACTCTGATACCATGCTGTGACGCCCCACCCCGAGACCCACCTTAGTAAAGAGAATTAACAAGTAATTCCGTCTATAATTTTGTCTTAAACATCTACTGAATACGTCGATAAATGCAATATTTTTTTTTCAACTCAAGTGGATCGACATACCCAGTAAATGCTTAATCTAAAACTATAGGTAGTTAACGGATCTATCAGAACAAAATACAATAACTAAATGGCACATCACAGAACAGTAATCAACATCATATATATACATATACACTGATACATGTTTAGTACAATACAATATGAATACAATAAAGGTGGTACTCGACCACACCATATACACTGAATCAAATGTAAATACATCAGAGTATGCGGAAGAATAGAAATTTCTCAAGAGAAATGAGAGCTGATATCTAGCATCAACTTCAAGCTAAGTCCTATAGATGATACCTGAAACAACTCGGTCTGACCCGAGTATAAATACACGGGTCAGTCTAGCTACACAAATCAGTCAATACCAGTAATATGAAGTAGAATAGACATGAAGATACTTCTTCTCGAAAGAGAAGAATGAACCGATAAACTCATAAGCTCAACACTTAAGTAACAAACGCTACTTAAGTGAACAAATACCTCGAAGGAGGTAACTCAAACTCAATACTCAAATCAAATACAAGTGCCTCATATCATCGGCGACATCCCAAAATGTTTACATGGTTTCCGTGAACCATATATTCTCAAAAGGAGAAACATCAATACAAACTCTCGCAAAATGGCAAACATAAAACATTCTCAAATAGGATGATCCAAAACTCAATTATAGATGAATCTCCAAATTCAATTATACCTCATCTCATCGGTATAAATGTATATAAATCTCCATTTCAACTCTCCAAAATGGCAAAACCCAGAATATCCTATAAAATCCTGAAATTATCAAAACTCATAACTCAAGGAACTCGATAAGAGTTCAAAACATCATAATTGAAATCACCATATATATATAACATATCATATAGCACTCGGCTATCGATGTAATAAAATATCATAAAAAGGTGAAAACACAATAAAACAGAAAACTCAGAAAATCCAGATTGGCCAAATACCTGATTGTAATGCCGAAGCAATGCTGCACATGCAAAACTCAGATGGTCGAAGCCTCAAACAAGGTCGCTAACACCTCCCAAAGCAATTCGTCCTCATGACAAGGTCGCTAACACCTCTTTTAGCCATTTTGTCTGCCCTAACAAGGTCGCTAACACCTCCCAAAGCAGTTCGTCCTCCATGACAAGGTCGCTGACACCTCTCCAATCCATTTTGTCAGCCCTAACAAGGTCGCTAACACTTCCCAAAGCAGTTCGTCCTCACGACAAGGTCGCTAACACCTCTCAAAGCAGTTCTGTTAGGTAAACATCGTGAATGTGCCACAAACTCACGGATAGGAACCTGAAAAGTGTTAACGTATGTCCCATACCACACATTCGCACTTAGCGGTTTACTAGCCGTTGGTCGATGCCACAGTAAAAACATCATAAAACTCAGAAAATTATATCTCGCATAGTCTCATTGTCGAGTGATAAAGAGATACCATACTTGTCTCATCTCATCGATAAGTATTAAATGGCATCATAACTTGTCTCATCTCATCGACAAGTGAAAACATCATGATGGTTTTTCATAAACCATAAATCTCAAAATATGAAATCATAAAATGAAGACTTGCCTTATGTCATTAGCAAGTAAACAAAATATCGTGATGGTTCTCATCGATCATATTCCTACAAAGGAGATCTCCAACCATAATACTTGCCAAATATTAGCCATCTTAAATAATTCCAATAAATAGAAATCATAAAACTCAAAATACGCCATAAAATGGCAAAACATCTCAGAATCAATGATCTCAAATAGCTTCGATCGTACAAGTCCGAAATTAACCGAAATAGTAAACGCACATGTCTCATACCACATATTTTACTAAATCGTTTAATTCTCTTTCTCATACGTTCGAATAGTATAGAATCGTGTATTTTATATATAAAATAATTTATTTGAGAAAACAAGCATTTAAAAACATTTTCCGAAATCAATTTTGAAGACGATATTTGAAAATACCCTTATTATAGAGAATAAATAGATTTTACAACTTAAAATAATTTAAAATTGTTACATAATTATTATTTGAAATGCCAACTTATTTTAAAAGTTATTTCAAAATTGTTTGGAAAATTCTGTGCTCGAAATCAAAGAAATCACTCAAAACCGTCATTCAAATTCAAATGGAATTTGAATTTCAAATTCATCAAAACTTGGCTAGCCTATTGATAAGCATCATAGCCCTCGAAATGTTTTAGAAATATCACAAAAACATGAAGTACAAGTCAAAAATCGGACATAAAAAGATCATAAAACACTTGGCCAAAATAATACATAGCTCTGAAATCTTCTCTGGGTTCAACTTTTGGATATAAAACAGGTGGCCTAACGAAATTTGATTGAACTATAAATGAGTGTGCACAAACTAGAAAACTTCATCTTTCAAAAAAAATAGTCAATGAATTAAGACTGGAAATGAAAAAGTTAGGCTGCCTCAAACATGAACTCAGGCCATGCTTGCAACAGTTCAAAAACAAAAAATGCACAGGCCTGAAAACCTCTGGGGTTCAACTTCTAGGCATGAAACAGAGAACCAAATTAGATCGGATTATGCTGAAATTTTGTAAGCCTATAAAAGAAAACTACGGCTTTCAAATAAAAATAGAATCATACAATTTGGATGAAGTTTGAGAAAGTTATGATGTCTCAAAGTTGGACACATGTAGTATTTTCACTGTTAAAATCTGGGCAAAAACATGCTCCGAGTCAATGTTCGACGGCATGTTTCTATAAGTTATATAGGTCTAAATGACCTGAAATTTAATATGCACAAACACTAACAATAACATTATAAACTGCATCAAGAATCATGTAATTTAGACAAAGCATGAAAAAGATAGGATGTCTCAAACTTTGACCCAGACAGTGTTTTCACTGTAAAATCTGGGCAAAAACATGCTCCGAGTCAATGTTTGGCAGCATGTTCCTATAAGTTTTATAGGTCGAAATGACCTGAAAATTGGTATGCTTATAGTTCAACAACTATAGTTTAAACTGCAAAAGGAGCGATGCAATTTCGATAGAAAAGGTAAGAGATACGCTGTCTCAAACATGGACTCAGGCCATGTTTGATGCAGCTCAGAAAACCAACGTCAAACGAATTTGCGAAATAAACAATCCAATTCATCACTACAAACCTGAAACTAGCTAGAATGTGTGAGAGAGGTTCTCACCTTGGATTGACAGCAAGATATTAGAAATTTTCAGCTAGAATCTGGATCAAAATGAAGGCTTGGAGGCTCAAATTGTTGCTTCAGCATCTATAGAAGCCATTTGAGCTACATGCAAAGAGAAATCAACCTATAGTGGTTCAATTTTCACAAAATCGAAAATAACCTGAGACAAATTTATAGTTTTGAATTGATTACCTGAAATAATGGCTTTATTTTTGATTGTTACATTAAGAATTTGAATTAAATTAGGGGATTTAGGTTTTTGATTATGAAGAGGAGTTGGGTTTCTTCCTTTCTCTTTTACAGTAAAATGAGTTATGTACGTATAGGAAGAAGAAAGCTTCATTTCATATTTCTGGTTTAGTCTAAGTAGGCTTGGACCCAAAGTTATTTAATTAATTAGCCTATGAGAAATTAATTAGCACTAAACAAGCATAAACACTATATAATTAAAGTAAACAACACATTTTCTACAAGTTGTCTCAACAAATAATTCATGTAAATCCACTTACATGTTGAATAAAATATTGTACGACATATAAAAAGATAAATTTTAGTTTTAAAAATATTTTTTATTATTAAAAACTCTTAATTTACACAAATAACCAATTTTACAAAATAAATGCTCAAATCGCCATTTTTAGCTCCAATAATTTCATAAAAATTATTTTCTTGCATATAAAAATGTTATAAATCATCCTAACATTATTTTTATAATTAACACTTATTTTTGAACCAAATTCCTTCTTTTTATTTATATTATTACCCATATTAAATTCAAACATTTAATTAGAATTAACAAAATTCAACGTTTGGCAATAATTTCCAAAATTATTGCATTTCATCAAATTAAATCCTTATAATGCTCATTTTTATTACATACTAAGATAATAAAGTATTTAAAACTTTATTTCAACATTTTATATTTATTTACAACAAATAATGTTGATTTAAATTATTTTATCTTTACTTACTTCAATTAATCCCTAAATAAACATATTACTATTATTCACAATTTATTGCCAACCAAACTACCTTAATTCTATTTTATTTATTCCAAATCCATTGTTTATTTGAAATAAACAATTTTAACAAATTTTTATCTCTCCAATTTATTTTTAATTCACAATATCAAATTATAACTACCGTTATAATTTAATATTTACAGGTAATCGCCAAAACCAAGGTTGTTACAGCAGAAATAAACTTCGGGTCGGACATGGGTCTGGTGTGAGTAGACGGCTAAGTTGTTTAACTTGAAAAAAACTTTAAAATAAGAGGGTATCACGTAAGACTCTTCGCAAATAAACACGGACAAGTTTTTCCTTACGATAACCAAAACATTTGATATAAAATCTGGTTATATTATAATAGCGCCTGGGGTTTTCAATATAAAATACAAAAATAGCCGGAATGCTTACATATCATGTTCCAACACAGTTGGGCACAATCAAAACTGTACAGGCACTTATTGGAGAATGGATTCCATAAAATGCCAGGGCTACTGGGGTACCGCCTGTCGTAGGACGTGGCCTAGATCACCGTACCGGATATCCACCCTAATCCCTTGCATCACAAAGTCGGAGCTACCCCTTACTGGATAGTCTGAATAAGACAACCCCACGGTTGTGGCTAAACAACCGCCCACACAGCCGAATAAAAGGGACCTCTAAACAGGGGAAAATCTTATCCTACTTGGGTGCTACCCACTTAGCCTTGCGTGCACCTTCCATGTTTTAGCCATTCCCGGTTGATGAGGCTTAAGGCTACGATTACCTTAAGAGAATACTTATCTTGGAATGCTCATCATCCCCCATTGACGATGGTCTGATAGCATTAATCCATACAAGTTCGTTCCGGGTACGAACGAATCCGAAAGCACTGTCTCGTTACACTCATTTTGGAATCACCCTTAGAGTTAACAACAATAGCCCTTGCACTCTGATTCTTCATCTCGATCTTCACTTGAGATTTCACGACCTATCGTTTAACTTCGATCGATGTGGTTTCGGATAATCAAATTTGATATCCGATCCCGGCCTCATCGAAATCCAAACGCCGTTTTAAAGGTCAAGTTGTTTAAGGTTTAAACAATTTTATTCAATCCAAAACATTGAATTCACACAGTATTCATTACAGATAAATAACATACATTTATCACATCTATATCCAAAGTATATTACAGATTATCATACTATAGATATCAATCAATCCAGACATCTATTCAATCAATCATCCATAAGCAAGACTTATTAATCCATACTATAATTATCCATACTATAATTAATTTAATTAACTCCAATTAAATTAATTACATAAGAATTAATCACCTAACCCTGCTTAATTAATCATTAATTAATTTCAAACCATCTGAATTAATTAATTAATCTTTAATTACCTTATAAATCAGTCAATTAATCTTTAATTACTGATTAATTATCCTTTAATTATTAATCAATAAATCTTAATTATTAATTAATAAAGCTTAATTACTAATTAATTAATACTTAATTACCAATTGATCAATCCTTAATTACCAATTAATTTATCTCTAATTACTTAACTAAATAATTCTTAATTACAAATTAATTAATTTCTAATTACTTAATTAATTAATCTCTAATTACTAATTAATTAATGCTTAATTACAAATTAATCAATCTTTATTTACTTAACTTATAACTCTTAAATATTAATTAATCCTTAATCGTTTATTAATTGAATTAATTAATTTCTCTTTAATTATCTTTATTAATTTAATTAACCTTAAATCATCAATACCTTAATTAACTTTAAGATAAACCATTTATCTTATTAATTACTTAATTATGATTAACACTTAAATTTAAAACCTTTTATCCTTTTAATTAACACTTAATTACATTTCTAAATTAAGTTTTAAATAACTTAAAAACTTTAACTTAACAAACTCAATTAAACAAATTATATAACTTCCTTAAATCAAATATTTAAAAACATTTATTATATAAAGAATAGATTTAAGAAATAGTTCACAACTACATTCATTTTAAATTTAAAACTTAATTTTATTTAAATTTTAAAATTGTTAAATTTACTTCGGGTTCAACCCGATAAACACTCGAGCCCAGACCCGAGACAATCCACTTTTCTCTTCTTTTTTTTAAAAAAACTTGTTAAAACTTAAATCTGAAAACATGTAAACACTCACGTTTTTACTCGAAGACAAACTCGAGCAACCCTGCCCTTTTCCCGGGCTTCCCTTCGAGACACATTACTACCCAACCTACTGATACTCCAGCCTCGTCATGCACGTGCACCACAGACCGAGGCAATTCCGACCATCCATGTTATCTTCGGCACGTCACAGACCGTCTCTAACTACGATACCGACCATCTAAACTCCATCACAAACCAGAAATCAAAATCGAGCTATTTGAACAAGCCTGAAACCAAAGCCATCACCAGAAAACCATCTCGACCCAATGCTGCCGATCACCAACAGCCATGGAACTCTGGCCACACCCTCTCCGGCCATCCACACTTCTTTTCCCTCATGACCGATGAACCCCGATCTTCCAGAGATGATGCAACGATCCCATTTCTCGACCTCGACCTCGACCAATTTGGGTTTTAAACCCTACTCCGACCAAATGCCGCTGCCACGGTGGATAATAAATCCACCTGACATTTTTTTCCTAGCTCGCTAACGCCCTAGCAACCTCCAGTAGAGACCCGACCACCTCGAGTCCTCTGACCACCAGAAATCACTCAAAGTTCCTTTTCTGGTCAACTTCGAATTACTCACTCGATCTAGCACTAAAAATCAGGATTTAACTTCTAAAATTCATGATTTTTGATTATCATTTAGATTATATAGGTAAATCAAAGGATTGTGGTATTTGAATTTAACATATTTTCAAAGTTTTTACCATCATTTCCATTCCCAGATGGTATTCAAAACTATCCTACTTAAATATATTTTCAAATCTTAGTTTAGGTTTAAACAAACATAATTTGTTTAAATTCTAAAGCCTATCAGAGATTAGATAAGAAGATTTGAAATTTTGATCTAAATTTAAGCCCTGTAACTTGAAACAGAGATGAACCAAACATGCACACTTATATATCTGCATATTTATAAACATGCAAGCCAAAACTACACTTATGCAACAATAATCACATCAGCATATAATATATATGCATTACGTGCAATAGATTAAACAAGAAATTAGTTTGTTTGCTCACCAGGAAAATGTTGAACAGAGAAGATTGGAAGCATTTTTTATTTTGAAAACTTGAATGCTGGAAGAAAAAATTCCTTGGTTTTTAAAAGCTTGTTAACTGGGAAACTTTTTTTAAAACTGAGATGAATTGCTTGATGAACTGAAGCTAGAAATCTTGATCTATATAAACTTGATTGTGTTGCTTGATTAGATTACTGTTTGAATTAATTTCTGGTTTGAGTTTGTTTACTGACTTTTTGTTTTGATTTTCTCAGGTTAGTATGTTAATAGGTTTTAGTTTACTTGTTTTGGAAATGTGAATAGGAAAGAAAATAGAGAAGGTAAAGTAGAGATATATTTATAGCTTGATTTATCTAATATTTTTAAAAATAAAAGAAAATGTAATAATGTGACACTTGTTTAATTACCTAACATTTGTCATTTACATATGCTAATTAACTTACATTTGTTAAACTATATATATTTAACTTACATGTGTAATTATGCATGTGTAAATATATTTTTAAATGTTTTTTATAAATCTTTTATATCTAATTTCCTATTTAATAAATACATTTCTTAATTTATATAAATAAAATCCTTTAAAGAAAATAATATAAAAAAATTATATACTAATAAAAATTACATATATATATAATATTTTTAAAACCAGATTACTTTAAGATATCTATCGTTTGAATTTCAAATTCAAATTCAAATCAACTCATATATATATACCTTTAAACAAACACAAATTTAATTTGAAAATAATAATTCTGTTTAAAGCCTTATATATACATATAAAAAATCCACTATTATTTGTTTTAAAGGAACAATTTTTCCATTTTTAAATAATTTATAAAAGAGATTATCACATTTTAATTGTTCGAAATTTCCAGGATATCATAACGGGCAGGAACCAAATTTTTTTAAATTTCAAAATAAAATATCTACCATTGAAACGACCCGCAAATCCGTACCCCTTGAGTCAACACTCTTCTACCTAAATCAACTCAAGTTGTACAGAAATACGAACCATTTGGGTTAAAGAGGAAGAGGTAGAAGAAGACAATAGAAAACAACAACAGAATCTAACCATCGCAGTGGAATAAAATATAATAGATAATGAATAATCTTTACTCAATTCAAATATATCTGTTTACATATTACATCATCAGAGTACATCAATCACAGCTCACATCAATAACATACAACTGGATACACAGCTACTCAACACAGCGGAATATAAATATATAAACAAATACGGGAGTACGTATCGTCATACAGCTCGTCTCCAGTGCTCCGCAGCATCTCCTGTATCTTATAATACTCGGTCTGACCCGAGCATTATAGTTAAATAACACCCGAGTCAGTCTGGATTACCAGCGTGAGAAAATCACACCCAATTGAGTATTGAAGTTTCAAAAATCCTTTGAAAACAAAAGCATCTCGTAAGACCACGCCACAAATAAACATGTCGGGTTTTTACCTTACGATAGCTAAAACAATTTTTATAGAAATCCTATGATATTATAATAGGGTCTATATACAAATACTTATAAAATAGCCGAAATTGTAACATTATTAAATTCCAGCTACTAGCCACAGAGTGGGTAATACAAACAAAACTCGTACAAGGCTCGTAGGGAGAATGGATTTCCAACTAATGACTAAGCACTGGGGTACCACCTGTCACAGTACGGGGCCTAAATCACGGTACCGAGAAGTACGCCCGCTCCCCTGCAACACAAGACCGGGACTACCCCTTACTGGAAAATCTCGAGTGAGATCACCCCGCGGTTGGGATCAGCAACCGCCCACTAAGCCGAAATAAAAAGGGGCATCTAGACAGGAATGACCTCACCCTGCTTGGGTGCTACCCACCTAGCCTTGCTGCATAACCCCTGGTTTTTAGTCATTCCCATTTGATGAGGATTGAGGCTAAGCGTTACCTTTTTAAGAACATATCCCTTAGAATGCCCATCGTCCACCTGACGATGTTTCGCAAGCATTCATCCATACAAGTCCGTTCCGGGTTCGAACGGAACCGAAGGCACTATTCCTACTGCATCCATTATGGAAATATCCTCAGGATTAGTAGCGACTAACACTTGCACTTCGCTGCTCCATCTTCGAATCCAAACTCGTTTCCCACGAAACGTACAAACCGGATCGAAGTGGTTTTTGAGAAATTAATCTCGCTCCCGGTCTCTTCGAAACTATCAGCGCATTTGGCCAATATTGATAGTTGGTTATTTAACTATCAATTAATATTCACAAATGACCATCAACCAATAAATAATGTCCCAAATAATTTATTACACTCAAATATCTTCACAAGATATATTTTCACTTTTCAAACCCTTTTGAAAACAGTTTACAAACTATTTTCCTTTCTCAGAATAAATTCCAAATATTTTCTATTTCCACTGAAATCACCAAGCACAAAACTTTTGATTTTTTTTTAAAATAATTTAAAACGCTTTACTTTGAAATATATTTTAAAACATTTAAGTTAAAACTATTTCAATAGTTCAATAATTTACTAAAAATACCTACTATATGAATATTTGAAAATAAGGTTACTTGATAAAATATAAAACTAAGTTTTCACTTTTTTTTAAAAGCAAAATACTAATCACTTTTTATAAGTAATTACTACGATAATAGATTTAAGAACATTTACTTTAAAATTTAGATATTTAGAAATAATAAATTCCTAAAACATGCTTTTTAAAACAATATTAAAACTTTTATCTATTTTAAAATTTTACTTTGAACGTACTTGGCTATTCAGAGAAATATACTTCTCTTCACATTCATCTTAAAATTTTCCAATTTCAATACTTGAATCAATTTCCAAACTGATTTCCAATTTACTCCATTTTATTCCAAAATCCATAAATTTTCAGATTTTATTCCTTAGTTATAATTTAAAATACTTTTAACTGAATATACCACCTTTATATTTCTCAGATTACCCTTTTATTTCATTTAAATAAATTTAAACTTAAATTTTAGAATAATTCTTTTTCATACTCTGAATTATTTATTAGTGTTTTAATATCACTTCCATTTCTTTTTAATTCATTTTTAATTTATTTACTATAATTATTTTACTTAAAACTCCATTCTTTTATTGTCTTTCCAAACTCCAATTTTATATACTTTTGGTAACTTATTATACCCAGATATAATCAATCAAACATAGCATTCAATATTCCAATACAATTCACCATAGAATATTAAATAATCACAACAGAGGATACTAAATAATTTAAATAAATGTTGAGGGGTCCAGTTAGATCCCTCCAACCTGTTTTCCCTGCATCCACAGATGTTAGCACCACATAAAATACCAATCCCAAAATATACCATACTATAGCACATCAATCAATTCAACCATTCGAACAATTATTTAAATTTAATCATTTAAATTTAACAATTTAAATTTAAATTCAACTGAGTGAGATTAACTCACCTTTGCCTCTTAAATTTGCAAACCCACTTCTTCTCGGTTTTATTTCCATGATTTCTCAACCTTGTACAAACCAATTTACGATTTATTAATATTTGAATAAATTTGAACAATCAATTACCTTTATAGAAATTCAATTAACTAATGTTGTCGTTTAGCTAAAAAATTCCTTTAGAAATTAAAATAAATTAGATAAGTTAATCGAACAAATTAATTTCCATTTATTTCAAAATCTCTATTTAAATAATATGTAAATGTAAATTTATTATTATTATTACTTTGGTATTGTATATATATACTTATAAAATTAAACTAAACAAAACTGTAAATACCTTGTCATTAATGTATTGAAAGGTGGAATAAAAATCCACAATTTACTCATAAGTTTTTAAACCTAAGTAGCATTGGAATTAAAATGTTTAAAATTAACTACCACAAAGGAACAGGAGCTCACCATCAACGAGCTTCAGCCTCGCCCGATGCACGAGATCCACTCGTCACTCATCGACACTGCACCAAACACTGTTTCGCCTCGCTTCGTCGGCTACAGGCATCATCGCATGAGCCTTCGGTTCATGCCGCGGCCACACTAGCCTCGATCGAATGCGACCCCACGAGTTCGCTTCTGATCCCATGCATAGGCCGAGCTCCTTGCTATTCCACGTGAAGTCTTCACGATCTGGAATCGCGACCCATCGAACTCGCGATTTACGACCTAATTCACTCGTCTTCGATTTTGAAGAAAAAGGGGCTCGGCTTGATTTTCGAACGAAGACAGTATTCATTTTCATTCTTTTTTTTGTGAAATGAACTTGGGTTTCTTCTTTTAGTAAAGTGAGAGGGTTAGCAGGAGGACGAGCTATATCCTTATCCAGTTCATTAGCTTACGAACGAAGCCATTTTTTTTTTCTTTTTTTTCGAATGGCCATTCTGAGAAGAGGGGAAAAGAAAGAAAATAAAAGGGGTACGAATGAGACACAGTGGAGGCGGATTGTACTTATGGTCGGATAAAAAAAAAGCAAACATAATTTATTTAGATTTAATTTTTCTCAGTAGAAATTCCTATGCGGTTATATATCGTACGCTCACAACACAACTCCAATCACCACGAAAATTGAAATCCGATAATAAAACAATATTACGGATCCAATGGAACTGGTATCGTCGAAATTCGAGACTGTGCCTCGGAAGGCTATTTTTAAATTCAATTTAAACGATATATTTTTAAAACTGAACAAACTACTGTTAATTTCAATTTTACAACTTCTATTATCCTCAGTGCTATTAATATAAATTTTTCAAGCCTTCAAATTATTTTTAATAGGCTTAAAAATCCAGATTCAACAATTTACCCAACTTCACTTATTTAAATTTAATAATTCAATTATCAAATAAATTGTGATATTCGTAATTCAAGTTAAAGTTACTCTATTGAATATTTGAAATCAATTAAATATTCTGATTTTAAATGCCCGAAAATTCCGGGTTGTCACATTCCTTCCCCCTTAAAAGAATTTCGTCCCTGAAATTACTAGTTAGGAAGAATGGTCCAATACCCATTTACCTTTTTTCCCAAAACCAACAATTCAACATCCTACCAACTATCTTTTTATAGAAGACCCATTACCATTCTTATTAACTTCTCAACTCTCCCATAGTTTCAAACTATACTATTTGTTTAACCATTCAAGTTTCAATTTAAAACCAAATTTTGAATTATCAAAATTTTCTCAAAATTTTTCTAACTCCCTGAATTCCCGAAAAATTTCGCCAGCGTCTCCTTTGCGCGACTAGCTCGGTACAACTACAAAATGGATCTACGGCCTCCCAAATCCAAAAAGAAAACAAAAGGCCAAGTGGCTCAATCCAAATTCCCAATCAAATTCACACCAAATTTAAATACTTACCTTTTTGTCGAGCATTTCAAATTTTTATCTTTGAAATCAATCCAATTCTCTTTTTCCTTTATATTACCTGCATATCCTGCTTAGTACTAATATCCAATCACAATATTCCCAAATCATCATATCAACTTTCTTACAAAATGTCAGTATTTAAACTTAGATTATATTAGTAGTATCAATTTTTCATTTAAGAATTCATCATTCCTTCTTAAGTTTAGTATCAACATTTTATATGTTTCTTATATTTACTTTCATCTTACCACTTCAGTTAATATCTATTTCTAATTAAATTGATTCTATTATTCCCATATGAATTCAATTTATCTTCCACTCCGAATATTTGAATTTTATTTTCTATTTATAACTAATTCATATCATTATTTTAAATTGGTTTCATTTGCTAGTTTATTTTAGTTTCCAATTTAAATTCGTTTTGTCGTTAACCAAAATTTTCCAAAATTTTCTAACTCCAAAATTTCTGAAAATTTTTGGCAGAGTCTCCTTTTTACGGAGGAGCTTTTGCAATTTGACAAAAGAGCTAAATATATATACATCGACCCACGCGGTTGGAAAAACCAAAAACAGTTCATATTTCCTATTTTTATTGCGTAGGCATACCTTATTTAGCATTTTAAGCAAGTAGCTTATTTATTTAGCCGTTAGCGCAACCAAATCCAGCCACACGGCATCCATGTACCCGTACTTACTCAATTTAAACATGTAAGTGCCAAATATATGAAGTTTAACAGCATATCACTTATTTGCTATAGTTAAAACATATGAATTCTAAAAGAAATTCACACCAAACATTTTTCCGTAAGCAATTTATATAGTTCTCATGCTAATTCAACTGTTTCAACTTATTCATATCCATTTTCATTCAATTTGAATAGTTTAAAACTCAATCGTTTACATTAATTTATTTTTAAGCAAACTGGACTCATATTTAGTTCAATTGCTCTCAAAATCAATTTATTTTACTTCTATCAATTCATAGAATTTTAATTACTTCCATTTACATCAAATGACAATTTATTCTATGCAATTTGACGAGATCTATGTGAATAAATAATTATCTATGTTTTATAACCATTTTAAATGGATTTCAACTCAATTTATACTTAATTCTATTCCATTTTTAAATTTATTCACGATCCATATATTCTTATTTTCATTGCATTTCAGACCTGAATCCATTCACTTGCATTCCATTTTATTAACCAAACTAGTTCATTCAAAACCATTAACAACTTAGGTTCATCTTCATTACCAATTGAATTTCTTTTTTTCTTCTTTTTTTATTCATGATCCATTCGTTGCGTTTCATTTAAATCCATTTTGAATTTTCATTTCCTTAAATATTATTCATAACTTCCCGAATTTTATTTCATTTCAAATTTATTTCACTTGATTTAAATCCAATCCGATATCATTAAACTAAATTTTAAGTGAACTTCAATTCAACTCTCCTCCATCTATTAGCTTAAGTCAATTTATTTTAATTTTATACTTAGGCTCATTTCAATTGATTACAAGGCCATTTCTAATTTATTTCCACTTATTAGATTTTACTTGCAATTCATACCATCACCCTTTTAATCCACTTTATTTTATTTGATACATTTCCGATTATATTTAATTTATTAACATTTCAAGTTAAATTTTATTTATAGCTCAAGTTTTAAGCCCGCTATCCATTTTCAATTTACCATCCAATTTCATTACTCACAATTCAACTTCATTCTTAATTACATTTACTCCATCAACAATTTAAGTCGAATTTACTTTATAACTTGAGTTTATTTCCAAACTTCATCATAAACTCACAATTCAATTTCATTAACTAATTTATTAAAAATTTAGTTCTCCCCTATTTATAGTTCAATACTTGATTTTTAAGTCCCAATATCACTTCATTTAATTTTCTTAGTTCAAATTATTTTATAATTCAAGTTTGGATTTTCTGTTTTATTTTCCAATTCATCAAAATATTTATTTTGGGTTTTCTATCTCACCTTCAAATTTAATAAGTCACAACTTATTATTTACACAATTTCATTCATCATAGGCTTGAATATATTCTTCTTTTATTTTAACTCAAACCTTATGCCTAATTATAATCCCAAGCATATTTTATTTCTATGGATTTTTAATTCCCTTATACGTTATTCTGATTTATTTATTTCAATTCAATCCTTATCCCACTTATTTTCCAGTTGTTCAGGTAAGAATTAAATCCCATTCATTAATTCAATTGAATTCTTATTCCAATTCAGTTTTACTTTAACTCAATCCGATTTTTAACTTAATTCGAATACAACTGGATATTATTTTCAACCTATTCAATTTATTCCAATCCAGTTAAATTTTTATTTCCCATCCAAGTTAATTTCATTTTTAACTTTTCACATTAAATTTACATTCCACTATTCAAAGCTTATATTATTTCCTGATTTAAAAATCATCTCAATTTATAAGCTTACAACCATCTCATCAGGATTTTCAAATACCCGACTTTTTGTTCAAAATAATTTTGAAATCTTCAACATCTCAAATCATATTTCTCAAAAGTCAAACCAATCCTGGTTTTTATTCCCAACAAATTTCCTTAGAAATTTTCAAAACAACTAGCTTTCCTGAACAAATCAATTTTTGGCAGCAATCCGTCACTTAGAAATTCGAAAATGAATACTGATAATGCGGCCATCATCATCAGAACTATTTTCCAATAACCCAAGTGATTTTAATGCTATGTCACTTTCAAAATCCATTTTAAAAAAAAATTCCTTTCAGAAATAACCCAAAAACAATAATAATACTATTTACCACTATTTTAATTCAAATTTTAACTAAAATGCATTTGTATAGTTTATGCTTATACAAATTCCCAATTAATTATATTTCAATTAATAATTTACATTTTTAATTCATATTTATAAATTATATTTTATAATGAAATTTGTAATATCCCGGAATTTATGGCAATTTAAATTTAATAATCTGTGTTTAAATTTATATTGAATTGATGATTTTTGTTAATAAATTTGATTTGATTTAATAATTTTCTTTATTTAAATATTTAATTTGTGAATTTATTTTTAATAAACTGCTAAAATTGTTTTCTATATAATAATGTATATGTGTTTATATATATTTTAAATAGATAAGTTGTTTTAAATAAATTAGTATAGCATAATTTTAATAATTTGAAATTAGGAATTGTGATTTATTCTTGGATTTAAGCTTTTCAAAAATATTTAATAAAATACTCTATGATTTTAAATATGTAAGAAAAATGTTTTGATTGGTTTAAAATTCATTTTTTGACTTAAAGGTTGAATATTAAAAATAAGTTACAAAATGTTTGTGTTAATTCTTTTTAAATGTTGATTGATAATTTTGATTTGTAAATTTAATTTGAAATTTAAAATACAATTTTAAATATGAACATGCATTCATTAAGTTTAATTTTCTTTAACCTTAATTAAAATAACAAAACATTTAAAAATACATGTGTAAACTTATCATCATTTTAAAGTGACAAATGTAATAGCTTAAGCCATGTGTCATTGTTTAATTTTGTTTTTCTTTAATTTTAATTTAAATCAAACATTTTTATTTAAAACTTGCATATATTCATTTCTTTAGCTCTTTCTCATTCTTCATTCTAAAAAGAAATCTGAAATTTTGTTCAAATGCATTTCTCAAACAAGTAAACATTTGCATTCAACTCCTCTTTTTTTCAAATATTCAAAAACCTACATTACACAAGACCCTGTAACTCCTCAAACCCAAAATACAAACCTGCATGCAACCATGAAAAAGCAAGAAAACCTGCATATGTGTAAACTAAACATGCATTCCATTCAAGCAATCAACCTGCATTTCATCTGGAGCATGTAATTGAATCTAGAAAAGCAAGAAGCCTGCATTCATGAATCTGTGCTCTGTCTGCATCATTTAAACAGGTGAGTTACTCATCTTTTAAATTTGTTTGATAGGTTAAGTTGTGTATGCTTTATCAATTACAAATGAACTTATATGAAATTGTTGAAATGTTATACCTATAAATATTTGGCATGTGCATGTGTGTGTCTGCAAATTTTAAATCTCATGTTTGATCTCTGAAATTCTTTGCTTGACTTGATTGCTATTATGGCTCAAACCTTTGAACAAAGGTTGTTTATTTTAGAATTGAGTATGTTTAAAATTTTGTATAAATTAAACAAATTGCCTGTAACCTGAAAAAAATCAAGTTACACAGAACAACTGTTAGCATAGAGTGAAAATCCAAATGTTATAATTTATTGTTCCAGGTTTACAAATAGAAACAATAAGAGAATTCAAGAATTTTAAATCAAAAATTTCAACTTATAGTGTTGTAAATAAAATGCAGTTTTGGAATTACTGTATTTTACATTTTTGTTAAGTACACTTGATTCTTGAATTTGATTTGATTGAATTGGCTTCTGGAGATAGAGTAGCTATCAAATATTATAGGAAAATTCTAAATTGGATTACAATTCAATATTGATGTTGAATTTTGGATTTTAGTTTTAGAACCCTAGTTGTATTGGGTCTCCAATTTTGTGGGAATGGGGACTCCTCGGTTGATCGAGTTCAACCACGTTTTGCATGATGATAGATGGTGGTTTGGTAAAGGATTCGCTGGAGTATGGAAGGTGAAGGTGATCGGAGATGGAAGATATTGGCGTTGACAGGTTTTAGGTCGTGGTGGTTTGACCTGTTCCAGGTTTGGGGTTTATGAGTGTTGAAGTGGTTGCAGGGTTTTGGTTGCTCGGGTTTATCTCGGGGGAATTGGGAAATGACTCGAAGGAGTATGGCTTATGACTCGAAGTAATCTGGGTAGGCTCGGGTTATATTTAGTGTTTCAGGTTTTTGTGATTTGAACAGAACCTGTTTTTTTTTCCAGTTTTTTAAATTTAAACAAAAGTGTTGATGCAAACTTAAATTTAAACCTAAGATTTAAAAACTGAATTTAATTTGAATTCAATTAGTTTAATTTTAGGTTTGAAATAATTTAAATTTTGAAAAATTTATTTGGTCTTAAGCAAAAGCAGAAACCTGTTTCCAGGTTTTATAAAGTTGAAGTAAAAAGTAAATGGCAAAACGAAAATCTGAAATAAGACCTGAACTTGAAATTGAATTTGAAATTCAATTAAGTTTTAAATTTTAGATCTTTGAAACAATTTGAAATGCTTTTAAATTCAAGTTTGGGTTTAAAGTCTAAAAACAGAAACTGTGTTCTGTTTTTTTTTCAAAATTTAAAAGTAAAATTTGAGTTGTAAGTTGGTGTTCAACAGGAATTTTCAAACCTGAAATGTAATTTTGAATTCAATAATTTAAATCTGAGATTTGAAATTATTTTTGAATTCAAATTTAAGATGTTAAACTAAACAGGAAACTGTTTTCTGTTTTTATGTTTTAAATTGAAAAGCAAATTTTAAAATGCAATTGAAATTTAAAACAAGTTTAAATCTGGAAATCTGAAATATGCAACTTAGCAAATGAAACTAAGTTTGAATTTAATTTAAAACTGGGAATTTAAATTTAGTTTTTAAACTTTGTAAAATATAAAAGAACATTGATTTGAATTTAAAACTATAAGTTTTAGATCTATGAAATAAAGTTTAAATTTAGTTTTAAAACCTGAGATTTGACTCTAATGTCAGTTTTTAAAATCTAATAAGTTTTTAAATTTAAATTTGTTTTGACTACTTTAGGAAGTTTAAACATTTTGAATTTGAAAATGAAAATGGAAATGTAAGTAAAGTTTTAAATTTTTAAGTTTGAATCTAGAATAAAAATTTGAATTGTGTTTCAGTTGAATTTAAAAAGAAATTTTTTAAATTGAATTTTGAAACAAAGTGTTTAAAATATTTTGTATAAAGAAGAATGTTTCTTAATTTTGAACTTAAGAAAATTGGTTTCATTTAATTTATTAAATTAATTTAAATGGAATATTAATTATTTAATTAATGGATAATGTGGATGATTAATTAAATAGTTAATAATTTTTAAGTTAATTAATTAAAATTTGAGATTAATTAATTAATGTTAATTAATCTATAATTTGGGATGGTTAATTAAATTTTAATTAATGATTAAGATTTATTTAATCAAGTGATTAAAGATAATTTAGATTTTAATTAACACTTAATTAATTAATAATTAGAGATTAATTAAATTGTAATTAAATATTAATTAATTGATAATTAATAAGGGTTAATATAAGTTAATTCTTAATTAAGTAATTAAGAAATGTTAATGAATGTCATTAACTTAAGACTATTTTAACAATTAATTAATGTGATTAATTTTTGATAATTAATTAAATTAATTAATTAATAATAATCAATTGTTTATATTAATTACTTAATGAAAGTAATTAATGAATTAATTACTTAGTGTAATTAATTTGATGAATGTGATTAGTTTAGATTAATTAAGTTAAATTGATTTAAACAATTGTTGATTGTTGATAATTACTTATGTAATTAATGGGTTTATAATTACTTAAGGAAGTAATTAAATAATAATTACTGAATGTAATTAAGGATATTTATCATGGAAGTAATTTGAATTTAAATTACTTTGAAATTTATCAAGGGAAGTAATTAATTATGAGAAATTAAGTATGGGATGAGTAATTAAAATAGTTAATTACTATATGGTTATTAATCATAGGTGATTAATATATATGTTGTTTAAATTGAAGATTAATTACTTATGTAATTAATTTATATTGAGAGATTGATTAAATGTAGTTAGAAATCATTAATTAATTAATATATGATGTAATTTGGAATTGATTAATTAAGGTATAATTAATATTAAATGTTAATTACTTATTGTAATTAGAGATGGTTAATCAGTAATGATTAAGTGAAATGAATATTGAGTTGATGATTTATAAATTGATTTGTAATCAATTGATGGTTAAGATAAGCAGAATTTTAATGATGAAGTAATTAATTTAATTCATTTTAAATTAATTAGAGTTTAGGTAATTAATTTAATTCATTTTAAATTAATTATAAATGGTGTGATCATTAGATCATTGCTTATGTTTGATGAATGGTATTGGTTGTCTGGTATGGTTTGTAATCTCAGTTATGAGATGAGTAGTGTATGAGATATGGATGCATTGGTTGCTTTTGGATGATATTATGGATTATCTGATTTTGATATGAATTATCTATTGATAATGATAAGGTTGATTATCTGTTGTGTTGTGAATTATCTATCTGTGTGTATTTAGATAATTAAATTGAATTGTGTTAACTTAAAACAACTTGGACCTTAAAAGACACGCTTTGGATTTCGATGAGATTGAGATCGGGTTTGCTTCATTACAGCGTGATAGGGGGTTCTCGCTTCGCGTTAGGTGGCGAACGGGAGACTCTTACCCCTACATGTCCCTTTTGGGTAGTATAAGGCCCTAGGTTGGTTGCGAGTCGAGAGGCTGGCCGTAAAAGCAAACCCGAGGTACCAATGTGAGCCAAGGCGGGGCTGGGATGGTTGAAAAGCCTACCAGTCGAGTGAGCCGCTGTTGATGGTTGCAAAGCCTAGACTATCACATTTGGTATCAAAGCATTAGGTTGAGTGAATGCCTAGGCTCTGTAGTGGTGTCTATCTTGAGAGAGCGTATTTTTATTTTTAATATATATATATATATATATATATAATTGTTTCTACCTATTTGTTGGATTACTTGTTCAGGTTTTTTTCCAATATAAGTTATAATGGTAGATGAGGTAGAAGTGTGTGAAACACGACTACCATTTGTTGGAGTTTAATGGATGAGGTTGGAAGTGTATTTATCGAGACTGTAGACCTAATACCATATCGAGTAAGTTTTTCTTGGTTTAAGTACTTCATCGATCTCTGAAGGTTACTTGTAAAGGTTCGGAGTTCATCTTTGAAGTGCAGAATTGAGTTTGGATCTGTCGGTTGGGCAGAAGTAAGTGAGTGATGATATCTTATTATCCCAGGAAGTAGTAGCTGCGTGATGAGATGCACTGGCTATGGATATTTCTGAATATATTTCTTTGGAACAAGAGTAAGAAGTGGGTCTGCTCGGTGTTGTGGCAGAGTTTAGCAGAGTGTTCTGAGATGGTAAGGAGTCTTCTGGCTAAGTAGTTTCTCTGAAGTGGAATTCAGAGGCAGCATAGTGGATCTTTTCTCTGGTAAGTTGGCTAAACCAGCATAAGCTGTTCTGTTTGGTAGAGAGAGCAGTTTCCTTTGGATTTAGGCTGAGTTGATCGCAAAAGTGACTTGCGATAGTGTGTTCTTTTTGGGTTGTTGGAGATTGTCTGAATTTTCTTCCAAAAAGTCAGAGGTTTGTCTGCATGTGGAGATCGAGTTTTCCTTCCAGGAGTGGAATAGGTGGTTCAGTTAGTAGATGGATGGTTCCTTGAGATAGAAGTTGGTGAAGCAACTCATGTTTGGGAGGAACATCTGAGTTTTCTTTATGGATATATGGAACTATATTTCTGTGCTGGGTTGTCTAGCCTGTGCTTGTGCTCTTCTTCAGCATTTTCTTCTGTTTCGGATCAGAGTTGTGTAGCGGAAGCAGTTTGGGGATGATTCTGTTTTCTTTTTCCGGATAAGGAGAAGTTTGTTCTGTCTTCTGTTGTTGAGAAGCAGGGTTTGTGTTCTTGGTTTTTGAGTGATCTTGAGGAGATCATTGGATTGTTTTGATTCAGTCTGTTTCTAGTGGAATCAGCAAGAGTTGAGCTGATCAGGATGGATGTTGGTAGCCCAGGATCGTCTGAAGAATTTTTATGGATAAGAGACGGAGAATTTGGATTTTGGAATCGGAGATTGGGATTTGGGTTAAGTTTTTCTCTGATTCAAGGAGTTATAAGTTTGAGAAGCTAGCTCCGTAGTGTTTGGTTTACTAGAGTTGAATTGCCAGTTTGGATAACTAGGATTCAGAGTGTTTTACGTATCACTAAGGAAGTACGTGTTTTGATGTTTCTGGTTGTAGAACCAACAGCTTAGGATGGATTGGTTGTTGAATCAGACTCGTTTGTAGTCTGATATTCTGTATAGATTTGTTGTTAGGAGCTCTATAGCTTGGTAGTATTGATTTAAATTCTTTTAGATAGTTAGATTTGTTCTGATTGTGTGAATTGGTTGCATTGGTTGTTAGCATATGATTGACATATGCTGTATTTTAAAATAAAATCTGTAAATAGATTATTAAATTACCTTTGTTTTAAATTTCGGGGACGAAATTCTTTTAAGGGGGAAGGATTGTAATATCCCGGAATTTATGGCAATTTAAATTTAATAATCTGTGTTTAAATTTATATTGAATTGATGATTTTTGTTAATAAATTTAATTTGATTTAATAATTTTCTTTATTTAAATATTTAATTTGTGAATTTATTTTTAATAAACTGATAAAATTGTTTTCTATTTAATAATGTATATGTGTTTATACATATTTTAAATAGATAAGTTGTTTTAAATAAATTAGTATAGCATAATTTGAAATTAGGAATTGTGATTTATTCTTGGATTTAAGCTTTTCAAAAATATTTAATAAAATACTCTATGATTTTAAATATGTAAGAAAAATGTTTTGATTGGTTTAAAATTCATTTTTTGACTTAAAGGTTGAATATTAAAAATAAGTTACAAAATGTTTGTGATAATTCTTTTTAAATGTTGATTGATAATTTTGATTTGTAAATTTAATTTGAAATTTAAAATACAATTTTAAATATGAACATGCATTCGTTAAGTTTAATTTTCTTTAACCTTAATTAAAATAACAAAACATTTACAAATACATGTGTAAACTCATCATCATTTTAAAGTGAAAAATGTAATAGCTTAAGCCATGTGTCATTGTTTAATTTTGTTTTTCTTTAATTTTAATTTAAATCAAAAAAATTTATTTAAAACTTGCATATATTCATTTCTTTAGCTCTTTCTCATTCTTCATTCTAAAAAGAAATTTGAAATTTTGTTCAAATGCATTTCTCAAACAAGTAAACATTTACATTCAACTCCTCTTTTTTTCAAATATTCAAAAACTTGCATTACACAAGACCTTGTAACTCCTCAAATCCAAAATACAAACCTGCATGCAACCATGAAAAAGCAAGAAAACCTGCATATGTGTAAACTAAAACATGCATTCCATTCAAGCAATCAACCTGCATTTCACCTGGAGTATGCAATTGAATCTGGTAAAGAAAGAAGCCTGCATTCATGAATCTGTGCTCTGTCTGCATCATTTAAATAGGTGAGTAACTCATCTTTTAAATTTGTTTAATAGGTTAAGTTGTGTATGCTTTATCAATTACAAATGAATTTATATGAAATTGTTGAAATGTTATACCTATAAATATTTGGCCTGTGCATGTGTGTGTCTGCAAATTTTCAATCTCATGTTTGATCTCTGAAATTCTTTGCTTGACTTGATTGCTGTTATGGCTCAAACCTTTGAACAAAGCTTGTTTATTTTAGAATTGAGTATGTTTAAAATTTTGTATAAATTAAACAAATTGCCTGTAACCTGAAAAAAAATCAAGTTACACAGAACAACTGTTAGCATAGAGTGAAAATCCAAATGTTATAATTTATTGTTCCAGGTTTACAAATAGAAACAATAAGAGAATTCAAGAATTTTAAATCAAAAATTTCAACTTATAGTGTTGTAAATAAAATGCAATTTTGGAATTACTGTATTTAACATTTTTGTTAAGTACACTTGATTCTTGAATTTGATTTGATTGAATTGGCTTCTGGAGATAGAGTAGCTATCAAATATTATAGGAAAATTCTAAATTGGATTACAATTCAATATTGATGTTGAATTTTGGATTTTAGTTTTAGAACCCTAGTTGTATTGGGTCTCTGATTTTGTGTGAATGGGGACTCCTCGGTTGATCGAGTTCAACCACGTTTTGCATGATGATAGATGGTGGTTTGGTAAAGGATTCGCCGGAGTATAGAAGGTGAAGGTGATCGAAGATGGGAGATATTGGCGTTGATAGGTTTTAGGTGGTGGTGGTTTGACCTGTTCCAGGTTTGGGGTTTATGAGTGTTGAAGTGGTTGCAGGGTTTTGGTTGCTCGGGTTTATCTCGGGGGAATTGGGAAATGACTCGAAGGAGTATGGCTTATGACTCGAAGTAATCTGGGTAGGCTCGGGTTATATTTAGTGTTTCAGGTTTTTGAGATTTGAACAGAACCTGTTTTTTTTTCCAGTTTTTAAAATTTAAACAAAAGTGTTGATGCAAACTTAAATTTAAACCTAAGATTTAAAAACTGAATTTAATTTGAATTCAATTAGTTTAATTTTAGGTTTGAAATAATTTAAATTTTGAAAAATTTATTTGGTCTTAAGCAAAAGCAGAAACCTGTTTCCAGGTTTTATAAAGTTGAAGTAAAAAGTAAATGGCAAAACAAAAATCTGAAATAAGACCTGAACTTGAAATTGAATTTGAAATTCAATTAAGTTTTAAATTTTAGATCTTTGAAACAATTTGAAATGCTTTTAAATTCAAGTTTGGGTTTAAAGTCTAAAAACAGAAACTGTGTTCTGTTTTTTTTTTCAAAATTTAAAAGTAAAATTTGCGTTGTAAGTTGGTGTTCAACAGGAATTTTCAAACCTGAAATGTAATTTTGAATTCAATAATTTAAATCTGAGATTTGAAATTATTTTTGAATTCAAATTTAAGATGTTAAACTAAACAGGAAACTGTTTTCTGTTTTTATGTTTTAAATTGAAAAGAAAATTTTAAAATGCAATTGAAATTTAAAACAAGTTTAAATCTGGAAATCTGAAATATGCAACTTAGCAAATGAAACTAAGTTTGAATTTAATTTAAAACTGGGAATTTAAATTTAGTTTTTAAACTTTTTAAAATATAAAAGAACATTGATTTGAATTTAAAACTATAAGTTTTAGATCTATGAATTAAAGTTTAAAATAAGTTTAAATTTAGTTTTAAAACCTGAGATTTTACTCTAATGTCAGTTTTTAAAATCTAATAAGTTTTTAAATTTAAATTTTTTTTGACTACTTTAGGAAGTTTAAACATTTTGAATTTGAAAATGAAAATGGAAATGTAAGTAAAGTTTTAAATTTTTATGTTTGAATCTAGAATAAAAATTTGAATTATGTTTCAGTTGAATTTAAAAAGAAATTTTTTAAATTGAATTTTGAAACAATGTGTTTAAAATATTTTGTATAAAGAAGAATGTTTCTTAATTTTGAACTTAAGAAAATTGGTTTCATTTAATTTATTAAATTAATTTAAATGGAATATTAATTATTTAATTAATGGATAATATGGATGATTAATTAAATAATTAATAATTTTTAAGTTAATTAATTAAGATTTGAGATTAATTAATTAATGTTAATTAATCTATAATTAGGGAGGGTTAATTAAATTTTAATTAATGATTAAGATTTATTTAATCAAGTGATTAAAGATAATTTAGATTTTAATTAACACTTAATTAATTAATAATTAGAGATTAATTAAATTGTAATTAAATATTAATTAATTGATAATTAATAAGGGTTAATATAAGTTAATTCTTAATTAAGTAATCAAGAAATGTTAATGAATGTCATTAACTTAAGACTATTTTAACAATTAATTAATGTGATTAATTTTTGATAATTAATTAAATTAATTAATTAATAATAATCAATTGTTTATATTAATTACTTAATGAAAGTAATTAATGAATTAATTACTTAGTGTAATTAATTTGATGAATGTGATTAGTTTAGATTAATTAAGTTAAATTGATTTAAACAATTGTTGATTGTTGATAATTACTTATGTAATTAATGGGTTTATAATTACTTAAGGAAGTAATTAAATAATAATTACTGAATGTAATTAAGGATATTTATCATGGAAGTAATTTGAATTTAAATTACTTTGAAATTTATCAAGGGAAGTAATTAATTATGAGAAATTAAGTATGGGATGAGTAATTAAAATAGTTAATTACTATATGGTTATTAATCATAGGTGATTAATATATATGTTGTTTAAATTGAAGATTAATTACTTATGTAATTAATTTATATTGAGAGATTGATTAAATGTAGTTAGAAATCATTAATTAATTAATATATGATGTAATTTGGAATTGATTAATTAAGGTATAATTAATATTAAATGTTAATTACTTATTGTAATTAGAGATGGTTAATCAGTAATGATTAAGTGAAATGAATATTGAGTTGATGATTTATAAATTGATTTGTAATCAATTGATGGTTAAGATAAGCAGAATTTTAATGATGAAGTAATTAATTTAATTCATTTTAAATTAATTAGAGTTTAGGTAATTAATTTAATTCATTTTAAATTAATTATAAATGGTGTGATCATTAGATCATTGCTTATGTTTGATGAATGGTATTGGTTGTCTTGTATGGTTTGTAATCTCAGTTATGAGATGAGTAGTGTATGAGATATGGATGCATTGGTTGCTTTTGGATGATAATATGGATTATCTGTTGATAATTGTAACGACCCAGAATTTTTAGAAATTAAAATTTGAATATTTAATTTATTTTAAATATTAATAAGTGAAATTTATAAGTCGAATAAATTTTATTTTGAATTATTGGATTTAATTGAATAATTAAATCGATAATTTAATACGTTAAATTATGGAAATAATTGAAAATTGAGTTAAATATGATTGAAAATGATTTGTAAAATTTTATTTTATCATATGGAAGTTAGAATGATATTTTAGAACTTTTAAAATCGAATTAAAAGTAAATTTGTGAAAATTGAATATTTTAATATTTAAATCGACTAGTGAAAATAGCCAATTTTTGAATAGTCTCAGAATTGAACGAAACCAGTTTCATTGGATCCGTAATAGTTAGTTATTACCGGATTTCAATTTTCGTGTCAATCGGAGCTATCGTTTGAGCGTGGCAGCTCGAAACGCATCGAATCGTTTTTAATTTAAATTTGGCGAGTCAAAATAGCCATTTTTCAAAAAGTCTCGGATTTCGACGAAACTAGTTTCATCGGATCCGTAATGTGATATTATTGTAAGGTTTCAAATTTCAAGTCAATTGGATTTACCATTTGTCCTGTACAAATTAAAACGCCTAGAAAATTGCTTAAATCGGTTTAATTCAAATTGAGCGTTTACAGCCATAACTCGCACATACTTCCGAATTAGCTTCTGAAACCTGTTCCATTGTGTCCGGAACGCGGGATAAACCCTAGAAACGCTGGTTACGGCGCGTAAATCGGAGTTCGGAATTTCCGGGATGAATAGTGTTTCGTCGGTTCCTTATAAATAGCCCCTCACTCAAGAAAATAAATAAAAAAAAGAAATATTAAAACCCTAGCCGCCAGTTACAATTCAAAGGCCAGAATCTTTCGATTTTCATCCCTTAATTACTTTCAATCCGTGAAGAATTAGAAGAAACTTTCAACACGAAAGTTATAGAGCACGATGAGATCTTGAATTCCATACGGTGATGATCGGAAATGGTGCAACGGAGAGGGAGCTATGGGGGGCCGTTCCCTACAGGTCACGCACGACTTTCCATGCAAGGTTGGAGGCCGAGCTTTCTCTCCTTGGGGCCGAAGGTGGAGGAGGGGGTGAGCTGGAAGTTGCAAGTCCCTGATCGAGTTCTAGGTGTATGGATTGGTCGTATAATTTAACCCTAGTCATGAGCTTATGGGTTTGAACGGCCTGTGCGTGCGTGAAGGAAGAAACGTGAGGGAGAGGGAGAGTGAGGGGACGGCCAGATTTGCATGATGAAGGATCCAATGGCTTTGATTAAAGTTAGGTTTATTTAAGTTGTAATTATTAAGTTTAAATTCGTATAAACTTCAAATATTAATATCTTTTTCATACGAGGTCGAAAAAATGCAAACTCAGTTGCGTTGGAATCGTATGAACGAGCACTACGCGATGGAGTTGGTTTGGAGTCGTTTGGAGTTAGTGAGAATTTTGGGTAAAATTAAACGTCCGTTTAATTTTATTCGAAATAAATCGCTAAAACGGAATTTAAAATCAAGGTGAGAACTTCTCACTCAATCGAATCGGTTTCGATTTTATTTTAAATAGTTAGATTTAAAATATTTGAATGCATGTTTGAATGATGATTGTTATCTATTGATTGTTAAAATAGACATTATACGCCGTTAGTAAGCGGATGTTATTTAATAAAAACATATACCGCGGATATTTCATAAACAGTGAAATTGGTATTATATATAATAGCAATATATATATATTGGCACATGTATATATTGCAGTTGATTGATTTCCCGTATTTTTTAGCGGATGAGACCCTATTACGCCGTTATTAAGCGAATAATATTTAATAAGAACGTATACCGCGATAATTTCGTACTGGAGCGAAATTGGTATTGTGCTAATGTTTGTGGATGCAGGAAAACAGGTTGGAGGGATCCAACTGGATTCCTCAACAGTTTTTATTTGATTTCAGATATTTTGATATTTGATGGATTTTCATATTGATATATGATATCGTTGTAGTCGTGATTGACTATTTGGTGTGTAGCATCATTGGACCC
This sequence comes from Allium cepa, assembly GCA_030765085.1. Lineage (NCBI taxonomy): Eukaryota > Viridiplantae > Streptophyta > Magnoliopsida > Asparagales > Amaryllidaceae > Allium > Allium cepa. The sequence goes on along the minus strand of CM060928.1, from coordinate 951,398,383 downwards.
AAATTTTGGAATTTTAAAATGATTTTTAAAGTGATTTTTGAAAATATACTATATTTTTGGAATTGACCCATTTTAAATAATTAAACGCTATAATTTTTAAAAGTTATAAAATTATGGTTTTTGTGAAATATAGTTAAAAGATTGATTTTTTGAAATTATGGAGTTAATAATTTTATAAAATAGTTTAAATTGAGAAATTTGAATTTATTGTGAAAAGTTTAAATATAGGATTTATAAAATTTAATTATTTTATAAATCAAAAGAATGGTGAAATTATAAAGGAAATTAAAGACGTTTTAGAATAATAATATAATTTGATTTATATTAAGAGATTTATAAATGGATATTTATAAATTGAAATATAGACATTATAAAACGAGTTTTTATAAGTGTTTGAATGAAGTGAAAATGAATTTCATAAATAAATGAAATTTATAGAATTATAAATTGTGAAGTTATAAATGAAATTTATAAATAGTAAGATTCATAAATTTGGTGAAATTATTTGAAGAATAGATTGGTTAAATAAATGGATCTTATAAGTTATAAGATTCATAAATTGGAAAGTCTTTAAAAGAACGATTTTGTAAAATAATCGCTTTATAAGTATTTAACTTATAATATGAACTTTTAGTTTATAATTGAGTTATAAACTGGAATAGGTTAATAAAAGAATTTATAAAAAGGAAGTTTATATAAATAAATAGAAATGGAATTTATAAACGTTGTTTTATAAATTCGCAAACGACTTATTTTGATAAGAAAATGGTTGAAACCTATTAATGGAGTTATATTCACATTCTTGAGTAGTGAATAATCCTTTGAATTAAAATGAATAAAAGAATGAAATTTGTTAACGAAGTTTATTCACATTTTTGAATAGGGAATAACACGTTAAGAAATTGTTTTGGATTTGGTGTTTTAAACAGAATTAAAACGATCTAAGGATGTTTTAAATGTGTTATGATTCGAAACCATAGATTTCAACATTTATTGTTGAAATAGACGTTTTCGAGAAATAAAAGGAAATAGTGGACTATAACACTGTTGTTATAGTAAATGATTTCCGAAAGGAAATGTTTTGAATAGTATTGGGATTTATATATCTATTTTAATTTCGAATCCCTATACTAGTGATTTTGGGTTGTTGTAACGATGTTTTACGCAACATTCGTTTTGGCCCAAATAAATATGTTAAGAGAATGATTTCCTTAAAGAATGAAATATATACTTAATTCGATTTAAGTATATTAAATATTTTCCAAGGTTGAAAATAAAAAGATTTGTGAATTACTTATGAATAAATAAGTATGGAAATGTTTTCCAATATGAAGTGAATATTTAGAATCTATCTTTTTGAAGATAAATTGAAAAGGAATATTGAAATGAATAATTGAAATCGAATATTCATTGATATTTTGGAATTATAAATTCACTAAGGAATTTATAAAGGAAGTGGAATTTGTCTAAAAATAAATATTGATTTATATTTGAAGTGTGAAATTTTATATCTTGTAAAGATATTTTGGAAAATAAGTAATTTGGAAAATTATTTGGAAACGGGTGATGTGTGCATATCCAGTGATAGTTCAATAACCGACTATCAATATTTCCCTTTGAATGGGTATTGGATGTGAATTGATTGAATTTGAATGCCACACTTATTTTTGAATAAGCGCTCACTATTCGGGTTAACCGGGAAAGGACCATGGGGTCGTATAACCCATTCCGAATATGTGATACGTCGTTGTGAATTGCATTGAAGATCGGTGTTGAAGACCGAGTATTTGCGAAATCGATAGGATGACCTATCGATTGTCTCTGCACTGGGTCGCTCCTGGTATAGAGATTCCTTAAGTGATGGGAAATTCGATCGGGATTGTGAATACCCGGATTACAAGGGCTTCGTAAGAAGTGCCTTCGGTTTTGTTCGATCCCGGAACAGACTTGTATGGATTGTATGCCTGACATTACAAATTGAGATATAAAGCCGATTTCTTTCAAATATATTTCTGTTGGTGGCGGAGAATTTATTCTTTTAGCTTAACACCCTTCTCTAAGACGTACGAGCTTAGAGGTTATGTAACGACCCGTATTTTACGTGTCGATAAATCGTAGAATTTACAGGTCGTTAGTATTGTTTATGTTGTCTCTAGCATGAGTCGAATGGGGAGTTAACTCATGTGTAGTGTTGAGTCGTGACCGACTTATAGGCTTAGCCGAGTTAAGGGGTAGACGACCTAAAGCTTGGGTCGTGATGGCCGGGTTAGTAAGGCTAACGTATTACCGAGTTAAAGGGTTTGGGCAACCTTAAGAAGCGAGCGAGTTAAAGTTTGGCCGAGTTAAGAACTGACCGACCTAAGGGAGTTACTGGTCTAACATATAGCGACCTTGTGGTTACCCCTGTATGTGGTTAGGTCGGTAGGTCGGGTATATTGCTAAGTCGGCAAGGTGTGTTAGATAGTTGGGTCGGCAGTGTATGTTGAGGCGTTGGGTCGGTTAGGCTGTGTTATAACTAGGTCGTGTGGCCTCGTGTCTTTTGTTAAGTCGCAGAACGACTTAGTGTTAGGTCGGCCATGTGGTATCTCTGTTAGGTCGTTAGGTCGTGTACCTGTTGAGTCTTAGAGTGGTTTATGTGTTAGGTCGGCAGAGTGTTGGGTCGGCAAGGTTAGGTCGGCGAGGTTAGGTCGGCGGCGACTTAGGGACGGCCGAGATAAGGGTTTTTCCAGCCTATAAATAGAGGGGTGCGGCTCACTTTTTGGCACCGGTTTTTGAAGCAACGAAGTGCTGCCATTTTGGGAACTCGACTACAACATTTCTTCATCTTCTTTTCTCCATTCCAATCTAATTCTAACATCCATCCAAGATCGAAGATCGAGATTGAAGATCCAAGAGACAAAGTTGAAGATCTTCATCCAACGAAGCTAGATTTCATAGTTTTAAGCGAGATTTCGCCGGATCAAGCCTTGATCTTCGCTGTCCAGATCTGTAGTGTTTAGTTTTTGAGGTGTTTAGGTGATTTGGTGAGTGGTAGTTATCTCTCACGCGGACCCAAAGGAGTATATTGGATTGGTGGTTTGTTGGAGTGTTGTAGATAGTGATTTTGTGCATTTTCCTTAGATCCAAGTATAGATCCATTGTTTGTGAAGATGTTTACCTGTGCAAGCTCATTTATTAAGTTATAGAAACAAAACCCATGTTTTATATTTGCTAGATCTATGCTAAAAACCCATGATTCATGTATGTTAGTTCTATGCTCATTTATTTACGAAATTGCCATTGTAGTTATGAATGCCTAATTAGATCTTGATTGAATACTTATTTGTTTGGATTAATGTTTGCCTTGATTGATTGTTGTGAATGAGCTATCTAGTTGATAGATTTGGACAAGTATGGTCAAAGATGATTCAAAAGCTACACAAGAGGCTCTTGAATGGTGAAAGCTGCTAAAGGCATATGTGGCGGATGTGGAAGCTCATATGTATGGATTGAATGATGTTGAGATGGAACTTTGCCATGATGCGATGAGGCAAACCATGTTGTTGAGTTGAGACTTTGCTATGGTGTAATAAAGCGAAGTATGATGTGATGTAGACTTGGCGTAATCCAGGCAGGGATCATTCCAAGTATGTTAATAACTCGAGGGATGGTTCGAGTTGGTTGATAATGGATTGCTCGAGAGGTAGCTTGAGCTAGTATGAGGATAGTCGTCAAGGAGGATGACTAGGAGGCTTGGATCTCATCGTTGTTGAAGGTTCTAGCATGCTCAAAAGCAAGAGTACATGGGGTGCCCATAACGACTACAGGTAGGTAGTCGGGACAACCAAAAGACTACAGGTAGGTAGTCGAGTACTCTGGGCAAAGTAGATAAGTCCTAGGCACAAGGCAGTGTGCGGAGTTATGTCTGGAACCGGGGTTACCATTAGCCCTTGACGGATGGTCATTTAATCAACGGTGAAATCGAAGCAAGGATAACAGTGATAGCCAGAGTCATGGATGTTTGGACGTTTGGTTGTATCATCATTCGGTCTCAAGAGCGGTATTTTCTAAGTGCTTATCTGATCTTGGTTTAGGCCTTGGGGGTTTGTATTTGGAAAACATCGCCCTTGACTCGAGTGAGTATTGCTTTACCTTAATTGTCTGCTGTGTTATGCTTACTTCTCCTTGGTGTGTGTCTGGGGGCTATCACTGTAGAAAGAGGTGGAGTGGGATGGTTTGGTTCCTATTCCTTTTATCCTTTATGCTCTTTTGGTATGTTTGATAGTTGATTTACTGCTCACTAAGACTTTGTCTGACTCAAGGTTTTATGTCTCCTCTTATTACCTTGGGCTGTTCATCCATGTTGGGATGGGCAGACTAGGTAGCAGGTGACAGGTGCTGTTCTTAGAGATCTACGCTGATGATGACGAAGACGAGCAAGAGGCTTTGCATACTAGTTTTCTTACTATATGTACTGGGTGTTCCGCTGTTATATCTGATTGAGTGTTGTAGTGAGGCTTTTATGTATGGATGATTCATGTTTGTATAAATCTACTTACGATGCTTATATGATGATTTTTCTGTTATGGAGCTTCACTATATATTTCTCTATTGTATTTTATCCAAGCGCTGTGAGTTGTGCGATAGAGTTTCTACGATGCTTATTTTACCCTGACTACTGTCCATGGCTACCTGGCACGCCCTTCAGCGCTCTTTTCTCTTGTTTTGGTGCGGGAGTCATGGGCGGTCGTCACATTTGGTATCAGAGCTTAGGTTAATCGATTTTAGCCAACGCTCGCTGACGTAACTACGTATGAGAGACGTAATTGTATTTTGATGGATAATTACTATATATAATATAGTAGCTTAGAAGGATTTGAACTCCTTATGCAGTTGTTTCTTAAGGTGTTCTAATCATTCTTATTACAGATATTAAGGATGAGTCGAAGAGGGAGACCAGCTGCAAGGGAAAGCCGTGCTGATGAAGGAGCTGTTGATTATGGAACTATGTTCGAAGCGATGATGACTTCGATCATGAGAAGGATACCAGCTTCAGGATCATCAGTGGATGTGGGAGTTCAAGTCCAAGCTCCAAGGCCGGTGGATTTTGCTAAGCTTTGTAAGGATTATACTGCTCTTGGAGGAAAAGCTTTCTTGGGGACGGAGTCGACCATTGAGGTGCAGAGATGGATTGATGCATGTCGAAGAATCTTTGGTGATTTAGGGATTGAGGATGCAACTAAGAGGAAGCTTGCATCGAGACAGCTTCAAGGGAGAGCTGCGGATTGGTGGAATTCTATCACCATCGATACTCCAGAAGAAGAGATCACTTGGGAGCAATTCCAAGTTAGATTTGAAGCCAAGTTCATCTCTACGGCTCAGAAGTCTGTTTTGTTCAAGAGGTTTGTAGAGCTCAAGCAAGGTGGGAGACCAGTTCTTGAGTATATTTCTGAGTTCGAAGCTTTGTCCAAGTATGCTATATCGTACATTGATTGTCCTTATCAGAAGAATGAGAAGTTTGTGACTGGTTTGGATGCTTATCTTGGGAGGCAATTGGTGGATCATCTGGACGATCCATTTGAGAAGCTTGTGAGAAAGCCCTTAGGCATGAGAGTTTGTTTCCTAAGGAAAGTCCTGTTGTTGCTGTAACCAGGGAAGGATCTAAACCACACCAGAATGGCAATAAGAGGAGGAAGCAGCAGCAGCAGAAGGGTAAGGATGGCCAGAAGAAGCCGAAAGGCGAAGTGACTTGTTATAACTGCCAACAGAAGGGCCATCTTTACAAAGATTGTAAGAATCCCAAGGTGCCGGGAAAGTGTTATAACTGTGATAAGCTGGGACATATCAAGAAGGATTGCCCAGAGCCGAGGAAAGATAGGCAAATTGTGCAAGCTTATGCTTTGGGAGTTGTGCCGTCATCTTCAAAAGCTCCTACTGCTGAAGAGAAGGGGAAGAGTGTGGTGGTTCAAGGTACTCTTTCTATCTGTGGTGTTCCAGTTAGAGTGTTGTTTGATACTGGAGCGTCGCATTCTTTTGTTTGTAATGATTTGGTAGGCCGGTTAGGTTTGAAACCGGATATTGTTGATAGGCCATTGGTTGTGACTAATCCAGTCGGGGGTTCGTCATGTTTGTGTATGATATGCCGTGGTCTAGTTGTGTCGAGTCATGATTGCTCGTTTGTCTGTGATTGCTTTGTTCTGAACTTTGCGGGGTTCGGAATTATTTTGGGTATGGACTGGCTTAGGAAATATGCGGCAAGGATTGATTGTGAGAGGCTTGAGGTGACAGTCGGGAATGTGGAAGGGCGAAAGGTTGTGATACGATGTAAGCATGAGGAAGACGTCTTCATGAGCTTCATGTATTCGCTGGTTATTCCACGGGATGGACTGTCATCGGTGCCTATTGTGAATGGATTTGAGGATGTCTTTGACGAAGTCAAAGGGTTGCCGCCGCATAGGGAGATCGAGTTTCGTATCGATCTAGTTGAGGGAGCCAGACCTGTTGTGATGCCTCTTAGGCGGATGGCGCCTAGGGAGCAGCTAGAGTTGAGGGTGCAGGTTGATGACCTTTTGCAGAAAGGATTCATTCGGAGAAGTGTGTCCGAATGGGGTGCACCAGTTGTGTTCGCAACCAAAGCGGATGGATCGTTGAGGTTGTGTGTGGATTATCGTGAGCTGAATAAGTTGACTAAGAAGAACAAGTATCCATTGCCGAGGATAGATGACTTGTTTGATCAGCTTCACGAGGCCAAGGTGTTTTCTCAGATGGATTTGGCAACGGGATTTCACCAGTTGAGAGTGGCTAAGGATAGTGTGCCGAAGACTGCTTTCAGGACACCATCCGGTTTTTATGAGTGGCTGGTAATGCCGTTTGGGTTGACTAACGCACCAGCATATTTTGTGGATCTTATGAATAGAGTGTTCAGAGATCAGTTGAATAAGTTCGTGCTTGTGTTCGTGGATGATATTCTGATTTATTCCAGAACTGAGGAAGAGCACAAGACACACTTGAGGATTGTTTTGGGGATCTTACGGAAACATCAGCTGAAGGCTAAGTTTTCGAAGTGTCACTTCTGGAAGAGTGAAGTGAGGTTCTTAGGCCATGTTATCTCGGGAAATGGAATAGCGGTTGATCCCGCTAAGGTGGCAGCAATCCAGGATTGGGTTAGACCTAAGAATGCATCTGATGTAAGAAGTTTTCTTGGATTAGCAGGATATTATCGTCGGTTTATTAAAGACTTTTCCAAGATAGCTGCACCGTTGACCGGATTGACGAAAAAGAACCAAGTGTTCAGATGGGATGATAAGTGTGAGCAAGCTTTCGTAATTCTGAAAGAGCGACTGACAAGTGCTCCTGTTTTGACTATTCCAAGTGGGAATAAAGAGATGGTGGTTTACACCGATGCATGTGGCACTGGACTTGGAGCAGTGCTAATGCAGAAGGATAAAGTTGTTGCGTATGCAAGTCGACAACTGAAGCCGCATGAAAGGAATTATCCGACTCATGATTTGGAGTTAGCGGCAATTGTGTTTGCTTTGAAGATGTGGAGACATTATCTATTGGGAGTTAGATTCGAGTTGTTTACAGATCATAAGTCGTTGAAGTATCTGTTCTCCCAAAAGGATTTGAATCTTCGACAGCAACGGTGGCTAGAATTTCTAGCATCTTATGATTTTGGTATAGCCTATACTCCGGGAAAAGGTAACGCAGTGGCTGATGCGTTAAGTCGAAGACATGCAGGATTGGGAGCCATGTTTTCGGAATGGAAGAGTCTCGAGTATTTGGCTGGATTTGATTTCAGGCCCAGATGTGAATTAGAACCTGAGATGTTGGCAAACTTATCGATAAGACCTACTCTTGTGGAAAGAATTGGTGAGAGCCAAAAGCGAGACGATAAGCTTGTCAAGATCATCCGAGATTTGGAATCTGGATTGGACCCAGAGAAGGAAAAGGGATTCGAGGTCGATCGAGAGGGTTGGCTTCGGAAGCAAGGACGATTGGTTGTTCCCGATGTAGATGGATTGAGAGATGAAGTTCTGAAAGAAGGTCATCACTCGAAGTTGACAATTCATCCAGGTGGAAATAAGATGTATCGGGATATGAAGAGAACTTACTGCTGGGAAGGCATGAAGAAGGATGTTGGAAATTTTATTTCTAAGTGTATGAACTGTCAGTTAGTGAAAGCTGAGCAGAAGAAGCCCAGTGGATTACTTCAGCCATTAGAAGTTCCTACATGGAAGTGGGAGCAAGTGTCGATGGACTTTATCGATGGTCTACCTAGGACAAGAGCAGGAAATGAAGGAATTTGGGTCATAGTAGATCGTTTGACCAAGAGTGCAAGGTTCATTCCTGTTCGATCAACTAGGACTGCATCGAAGTTGGCTGAGTTGTATGTTAAGTGGATAGTTCGATTCCATGGTATTCCGAAGAGTATAGTGAGCGATCGAGACCCATTGTTCACTAGTGGATTTTGGAAGAGCTTCCAGGAAGTTTTGGGAACTGAGTTGTGTTTGAGTACAGCTTATCACCCTCAAACAGATGGTCAGACTGAGAGAGTTAACCGAGTTTTGGAAGATCTTCTCAGAGCTTGTGTTTTGGACTTCTTAGGATCATGGGAAGATCACCTTCATTTGGTGGAATTTGCATATAACAACAGTTATCAGTCGAGCATTGGTATGGCACCATATGAGGCATTATATGGAAGACCGTGTAACTCTCCGACATGTTGGTTGGAAACTGGAGAAAAGCTGACACTTGGGCCAGAGATGATTCGACAGACTTCGGATTGTATAGAGATCATTCGGCAACGAATGAGAGCAGCCCAAGATCGTCAGAAAAGTTATGCCGATAATCGTCGTAAGGATTTGGAATTCGACGTAGGTGAGATGGTTTTTGTGAAGATTTCTCCATTAAAGAGTGCTATTAGATTTTGAAAGAAAGGAAAGTTAACTCCGAGATTTGTTGGACCATTCCCAATTATAGAGCGAATTGGAAAGCTCGCTTATAGATTAAAGTTACCGGAAAAGATGGCGGGTGTGCACAATGTTTTTCATGTATCTTATCTACGGAAGTATGTGCATGATCCAACTACAGTGGTTTCTGCTGATAACTGTGAAAATTTGGAGGTTGATCCAGTGGGTATGAAACCTCGTAAGCCGCTTCGTATTGTTGAAACCGATACGAAACAGCTTAGGAGGAAGACGATTACGTTGCTCAAGGTACAATGGAGTGATGATGTTAACGACTGTACGTGGGAGGAGGAAGAGAGGATGAAGGCAGCTCATCCCGGACTCTTCGAGGTATGGCCCTAAAGTGTTGTGACATCTCATGAATTTGTAGCTTGTTCTAAGTCTTAGAATTCTGCATGCTAGGCTAGAATTGGATGCATGGTTTGTTGATTGCTATGGATGGTGGGCATGCAGAATATTTTTGATTGCTGATGTTTGCTTGGAATTTCGGGGGCGAAATTCCTAGGGGGGAGAGAATGTAACGACCCGTATTTTACGTGTCGATAAATCGTAGAATTTACAGGTCGTTAGTATTGTTTATGTTGTCTCTAGCATGAGTCGAATGGGGAGTTAACTCATGTGTAGTGTTGAGTCGTGACCGACTTATAGGCTTAGCCGAGTTAAGGGGTAGACGACCTAAAGCTTGGGTCGTGATGGCCGGGTTAGTAAGGCTAACGTATTACCGAGTTAAAGGGTTTGGGCAACCTTAAGAAGCGAGCGAGTTAAAGTTTGGCCGAGTTAAGAACTGACCGACCTAAGGGAGTTACTGGTCTAACATATAGCGACCTAGTGGTTACCCCTGTATGTGGTTAGGTCGGTAGGTCGGGTATATTGCTAAGTCGGCAAGGTGTGTTAGATAGTTGGGTCGGCAGTGTATGTTGAGGCGTTGGGTCGGTTAGGCTGTGTTATAACTAGGTTGTGTGGCCTCGTGTCTTTTGTTAAGTCGCAGAACGACTTAGTGTTAGGTCGGCCATGTGGTATCTCTGTTAGGTCGTTAGGTCGTGTACCTGTTGAGTCTTAGAGTGGTTTATGTGTTAGGTCGGCAGAGTGTTGGGTCGGCAAGGTTAGGTCGGCGAGGTTAGGTCGGCGGCGACTTAGGGACGGCCGAGATAAGGGTTTTTCCAGCCTATAAATAGAGGGGTGCGGCTCACTTTTTGGCACCGGTTTTTGAAGCAACGAAGTGCTGCCATTTTGGGAACTCGACTACAACATTTCTTCATCTTCTTTTCTCCATTCCAATCTAATTCTAACATCCATCCAAGATCGAAGATCGAGATTGAAGATCCAAGAGACAAAGTTGAAGATCTTCATCCAACGAAGCTAGATTTCATAGTTTTAAGCGAGATTTCGCCGGATCAAGCCTTGATCTTCGCTGTCCAGATCTGAAGTGTTTAGTTTTTGAGGTGTTTAGGTGATTTGGTGAGTGGTAGTTATCTCTCACGCGGACCCAAAGGAGTATATTAGATTGGTGGTTTGTTGGAGTGTTGTAGATAGTGATTTTGTGCATTTTCCTTAGATCCAAGTATAGATCCATTGTTTGTGAAGATGTTTACCTGTGCAAGCTCATTTATTAAGTTATAGAAACAAAACCCATGTTTTATATTTGCTAGATCTATGCTAAAAACCCATGATTCATGTATGTTAGTTCTATGCTCATTTATTTACGAAATTGCCATTGTAGTTATGAATGCCTAATTAGATCTTGATTGAATACTTATTTGTTTGGATTAATGTTTGCCTTGATTGATTGTTGTGAATGAGCTATCTAGTTGATAGATTTGGACAAGTATGGTCAAAGATGATTCAAAAGCTACAGAAGAGGCTCTTGAATGGTGAAAGCTGCTAAAGGCATATGTGGCGGATGTGGAAGCTCATATGTATGGATTGAATGATGTTGAGATGGAACTTTGCCATGATGCGATGAGGCAAACCATGTTGTTGAGTTGAGACTTTGCTATGGTGTAATAAAGCGAAGTATGATGTGATGTAGACTTGGCGTAATCCAGGCAGGGATCATTCCAAGTATGTTAATAACTCGAGGGATGGTTCGAGTTGGTTGATAATGGATTGCTCGAGAGGTAGCTTGAGCTAGTATGAGGATAGTCGTCAAGGAGGATGACTAGGAGGCTTGGATCTCATCGTTGTTGAAGGTTCTAGCATGCTCAAAAGCAAGAGTACATGGGGTGCCCATAACGACTACAGGTAGGTAGTCGGGACAACCAAAAGACTACAGGTAGGTAGTCGAGTACTCTGGGCAAAGTAGATAAGTCCTAGGCACAAGGCAGTGTGCGGAGTTATGTCTGGAACCGGGGTTACCATTAGCCCTTGACGGATGGTCATTTAATCAACGGTGAAATCGAAGCAAGGATAACAGTGATAGCCAGAGTCATGGATGTTTGGACGTTTGGTTGTATCATCATTCGGTCTCAAGAGCGGTATTTTCTAAGTGCTTATCTGATCTTGGTTTAGGCCTTGGGGGTTTGTATTTGGAAAACATCGCCCTTGACTCGAGTGAGTACTGCTTTACCTTAATTGTCTGCTGTGTTATGCTTACTTCTCCTTGGTGTGTGTCTGGGGGCTATCACTGTAGAAAGAGGTGGAGTGGGATGGTTTGGTTCCTATTCCTTTTATCCTTTATGCTCTTTTGGTATGTTTGATAGTTGATTTACTGCTCACTAAGACTTTGTCTGACTCAAGGTTTTATGTCTCCTCTTATTACCTTGGGCTGTTCATCCATGTTGGGATGGGCAGACTAGGTAGCAGGTGACAGGTGCTGTTCTTAGAGATCTACGCTGATGATGACGAAGACGAGCAGGAGGCTTTGCATACTAGTTTTCTTACTATATGTACTGGGTGTTCCGCTGTTATATCTGATTGAGTGTTGTAGTGAGGCTTTGATGTATGGATGATTCATGTTTGTATAAATCTACTTACGATGCTTATATGATGATTTTTCTGTTATGGAGCTTCACTATATATTTCTCTATTGTATTTTATCCAAGCGCTGTGAGTTGTGCGATAGAGTTTCTACGATGCTTATTTTACCCTGACTACTGTCCATGGCTACCTGGCACGCCCTTCAGCGCTCTTTTCTCTTGTTTTGGTGCGGGAGTCATGGGCGGTCGTCACAGGTTATGTAGTTGAAGGTTATCAGCGATATATTCCCAATTTGGTAATGTGACATGCTGAGTGATGCTGAAATGATCATTGTGTTGATTATTTATGATAGGATCATTTGTTTGATCGTCTATCCTTGTGATCATTGTGTTGATCATTTGTTGACCCAAAGCACGGCTTTTTGTACAAAGTGTGTTTTTGTGGACGAAACTTCGTCGAGCCTCACATCCCGGAAATGGTCAAAACAGGAAAGATGCGGCAAGGTTATGAGGGGTAGCTCCCTTTAGGGTATGTGCATTTCCTTCTGGAAAGGGTGGTTTCATGGTATGGAGCCCAGATACTTACTCATGTTGAAACACTATATTTTATTACTGTGTGGTGTTGTTGGTGACGAGCGCTCGGTTAAAAGGTCCAATGGGACCGGGGAATGCCATATTCGTGTAGTAGTTACCTAGTGATAAAGGTAACCCGGCCTTGTGTTGGCAGAGAGCTGGTTAAGTTCTCGGGACGTCCAGCCAGAGGCGTTTCCATGTGGCAATGGGAAGTTCCTTGGCCTGATCATTCGTTGGAAATCCAAAGAAACAATACGTGACTTGTACGGTTTTAGTTGTATAACCTGCTATGGAATGTGGCGGTAACCTGCTATTGAACATAGTTAGCTATAGTAGGCATACGATAATGGTCGTATGTTGGCTAAGATTTATATTCTACTTTCGAAATGAATTTTTCTACACTATACACTAATAATAATATCAAATGTTATTTTAAATGCGTATCAAGCATCTTTGACTATCATAAGGAGAAATCTCCTCCGATTCTGCGTTTGCATGTGTGTGTGTGCGGGAGGCCTTATGGTAGTCTCATTTTTAAAAGCATTGCGAATTGAATTTAAAAATATTCCTCTATTTTGATTTTAAAGTTAAGTAAACTGTTTTGAGTTCTCACACCAGTCACATGACTGACTTGGAGTTTATTGTTTTCCTTCCTAAACTCTGGGTGCCCACCAATTTCCACACGGGCAGTCAATGAGTTAGGTTCATCAGGATATTCTGGATATTCAGGAGTTGCTGGAGGCAAGCTGGATGGCATGGCGTATTACTAGTTTATATAGTATTTCTTTTTCCGCTGCATTGTTTGTTGATGTATGTTGTTGTACACTCTGATGATATGATGTAATGAAATGTAATAACTGATATGGTTCTTTGTTTAAAGATTATTCATTTATTATTATATGCTGAGAATTGTGAGATTCTGTTGTTGTTCTGTTGTGTTCTGTTCCGTTCTATTCTCTTTTTCTTCTATTTTAAAAATTTCTATCTTATGTTTTCTCTCCCCTCTATTATCTATTTTCTCTCTTCTTCTTCTCTTCTTTTCTTAAATTCTTCTTCTTAAAACCCATAACTATTCGGTTTTTCGGCAACGAAATCCGAAACGTTACATTTGGTATCAGAGCTTATGGTTAAGCGACAACCATGGTTCTGTTGGGTATAATTCATTAGAGATAGAGTCAGCAATACTCTAGAATGAATTTAAGTGTAATAATAGCTATGAGAGCGTATTTGTTAGTGAATATAAAATTGTTTTATATTGTGATGATTGGTTTGTTGAGTGGCATATGAACCTTCGTCGGCGCAGCTTCGAAACTGAATCGAAGGGGTTTCTAAACACTTGAATAGAACAATTCGACATAATATTGTTTTAAATTGGGTAAATGAAATAATTTTGCCTTGATTATATTTTTTATATATAAAGGAATAATTTTTCAGAATTATTAAAGTGTATATATGTTGATTGTTAGGTTGTTTGAATAATCTAAATAAAAGAATTATTGTATAAACAAATGAATTATAAGAATTGAATTATAATTAAATGTGATTTACAATTGTGAAATAAACTTGTATATATAAGAAGTGAAACTATATGAATATATTTATGAATGTGAATTGTAAATAAAAAGTGATGTTTATAAAATGGAATATAACTTAAGTGTTGTTGAATGGAATTGATTTTGGTATCGAAGTAAATAATCAAGTGGATTAAATGAATACGAACTTTAGTTATATAAATGAAATTCAACTTTGGAAATTGAATTGAATTAATGGATTGAATGATTAATCAATATAATGTGAAAAATTGATATGAAATAATGAATATAAGTATTAATTCATTAAAATCTAATGTTATTAGAAAGTTGAATAGTTGAATAAAAAAATCAATTTAATTGAACCAATTGAAAGTGATGGTGTTAAAACCAAATTGAATGAATATATGCAAAGTGATTTTGTTGTTATATGGTTGTTAGTTGATTTTATATAATTCATTAAGTATTAATGAAAGTGAATTGATGAAATTGAAAACTATGTAATTGAATTCAAATTAGAAGTAAATAAATTTGAATAGAATTGAACGTGAATTGGATTTAATTAGTGAATGCAAACTAATTAAAATTGAGAATGAATGTTGATAAAATCCAATGTAAATAAATCAAATGTGATTTGAATTGAAAACCCTTTCATTGAATATTAATGAGAATATGAATGAATATTATTGATTATGAATGGTAGTTGGTTGATGTTGGCATTTGTTGTTTTACTACATTTGCTATGTGACATATATAGTTGTTATGGAGATATATGTGGTATATTGAGATTATTTCCATATATGCATGTTCTCATGTTGTTTGTTGAGTGATTAGTAGGTGCGGATCGCGTTTGCTTCGCATTTGGAGCTCGCTTTAGCGCTATATTAGCCGTATATGCTCGCTAATAAAATATAAGGTACATATCTCGGATTACATACCGTACTTTTACACTTTTTTCCCTTCGGGATGCCTCATTACTTGATGAGATGTATATTTGTGATATATATACTGTCATTTTTTTTTCGGATCGAGCCGCGCAAAGGAGACTATGGCGAATTTTTCCGGAAATTTAAGGCGTTAGAAAAATTTTGAGAAAATTGGGAAAAATTTTGAAAACTTTAATTTTGATTTTGGAATTGAAAGTTAAACAATAGTAGTTGTTTTTGAAAAGATAACTAAGTATGATTTGGAAAACTTAGTAAAGTATTGTAAGAAGTTTAATTATGAATTTTGGAAAATTAATAAATTCTGTAACTTTTCTTACTTGTTAATTTCGAGGAAGAAATTCTTTTAAGGGGAGAAGATTGTAACGACCCAGAATTTTTAGAAATTAAAATTTGAATATTTAATTTATTTTAAATATTAATAAGTGAAATTTATAAGTCGAATAAATTTTATTTTGAATTATTGGATTTAATTGAATAATTAAATCGATAATTTAATACGTTAAATTATGGAAATAATTGAAAATTGAGTTAAATATGATTGAAAATGATTTGTAAAATTTTATTTTATCATATGGAAGTTATAATGATATTTTAGAACTTTTAAAATCGAATTAAAAGTAAATTTGTGAAAATTGAATATTTTAATATTTAAATCGACTAGTGAAAATAGCCAATTTTTGAACAGTCTCAGAATTGAACGAAACTAGTTTCATTGGATCCGTAATAGTTAGTTATTACCGGATTTCAATTTTCGTGTCAATCGGAGCTATCGTTTGAGCGTGGCAGCTCGAAACGCATCGAATCGTTTTTAATTAAAATTTGGCGAGTCAAAATAGCCATTTTTCAAAAAGTCTCGGATTTCGACGAAACCAGTTTCATCGGATCCGTAATGTGATATTATTGTAAGGTTTCAAATTTCAAGTCAATTGGATTTACCGTTTGTCCTGTACAAATTAAAATGCCTAGAAAATCGCTTAAATCGGTTTAATTCAAATTGAGCGTTTACAGCCATAACTCGCACATACTTCCGAATTAGCTTCCGAAACCTGTTCCATTGTTTCCGGAACGCGGGATAAACCCTAGAAACGCTGGTTACGGCGCGTAAATCGGAGTTCGGAATTTCCGGGATGAATAGTGTTTCGTCGGTTCCTTATAAATAGCCCCTCACTCAAGAAAATAAATAAAAAAAGAAATATTAAAACCCTAGCCGCCAGTTACAATTCAAAGGCCAGAATCTTTCGATTTTCATCCCTTAATTACTTTCAATCCGTGAAGAATTAGAAGAAACTTTCAACACGAAAGTTATAGAGCAAGATGAGATCTTGAATTCCATACGGTGATGATCGGAAATGGTGCAACGGAGAGGGAGCTATGGGGGGTCGTTCCCTACAGGTCACGCATGACTTTCCATGCAAGGTTGGAGGCCGAGCTTGCTCTTCTTGGGGCCGAAGGTGGAGGAGGGGGTGAGCTAGAAGTTGCAAGTCCCTGATCGAGTTCTAGGTGTATGGATTGGTCGTATAATTAACCCTAGTCATGAGCTTATGGGTTTGAACGGCCTGTGCGTGCGTGAAGGAAGAAACGTGAGGGAGAGGGAGAGTGAGGGGACGGCCAGATTTGCATGATGAAGGATCCAATGGCTTTGATTAAAGTTAGGTTTATTTAAGTTGTAATTATTAAGTTTAAATTCGTATAAACTTCAAATATTAATATCTTTTTTATACGAGGTCGAAAAAATGCAAACTCAATTGCGTTGGAATCGTATGAACGAGCACTACGCGATGGAGTTGGTTTGGAGTCGTTTGGAGCTAGTGAGAATTTTGGGTAAAATTAAACGTCCGTTTAAATTTATTCGAAATAAATCGCTAAAACGGAATTTAAAATCCAGGTGAGAACTTCTCACTCAATCGAATCGGTTTCGATTTTATTTTAAATAGTTAGATTTAAAATATTTGAATGCATGTTTGAATGATGATTGTTATCTATTGATTGTTAAAATAGACATTATACGCCGTTAGTAAGCGGATGTTATTTAATAAAAACATATACCGCGAATATTTCATAAACAGTGAAATTGGTATTATATATAATAGCAATATATATATATATTGGCATATGTATATATTGCAGTTGATTGATTTCCCGTATTTTTTAGCGGATGAGACCCTATTACGCCGTTATTAAGCGGATAATATTTAATAAGAACATATACCGCGATAATTTCGTACTGGAGCGAAATTGGTATTGTGTTAATGTTTGTGGATGCAGGAAAACAGGTTGGAGGGATCCAACTGGATTCCTCAACAGTTTTTATTTGATTTCAGATATTTTGATATTTGATGGATTTTCATATTGATATATGATATCGTTGTAGTCGTGATTGACTATTTGGTGTGTAGCATCATTGGACCCAAATTTTGGGATTTTAAAATGATTTTTAAAGTGATTTTTGAAAATATACTATATTTTTGGAATTGACTCATTTTAAATAATTAAACGCTATAATTTTTAAAAGTTATAAAATTATGGTTTTTGTGAAATATAGTTAAAAGATTGATTTTTTGAAATTATGGAGTTAATAATTTTATAAAATAGTTTAAATTAAGAAATTTGAATTTATTGTGAAAAGTTTAAATATAGGATTTATAAAATTTAATTATTTTATAAATCAAGAGAATGGTGAAATTATAAAGGAAATTAAAGACGTTTTAGAATAATAATATAATTTGATTTATATTAAGAGATTTATAAATGGATATTTATAAATTGAAATATAGACATTATAAAACGAGTTTTTATAAGTGTTTGAATGAAGTGAAAATGAATTTCATAAATAAATGAAATTTATAGAATTATAAACTGTGAAGTTATAAATGAAATTTATAAATAGTAAGATTCATAAATTTGGTGAAATTATTTGAAGAATAGATTGGTTAAATAAATGGATCTTATAAGTTATAAGATTCATAAATTGGAAAGTCTTTAAAAGAACGATTTTGTAAAATAATCGCTTTATAAGTATTTAACTTATAATATGAACTTTTAGTTTATAATTGAGTTATAAACTGGAATAGGTTAATAAAAGAATTTATAAAAAGGAAGTTTATATAAATAAATATAAATGGAATTTATAAACGTTGTTTTATAAATTCGCAAACGACTTATTTTGATAAGAAAATGGTTGAAACCTATTAATGGAGTTATATTCACATTCTTGAGTAGTGAATAATCCTTTGAATTAAAATGAATAAAAGAATGAAATTTGTTAACGAAGTTTATTCACATTTTTGAATAGGGAATAACACGTTAAGAAATTGTTTTGGATTTGGTGTTTTAAACAGAATTAAAACGATCTAAGGATGTTTTAAATGTGTTATGATTCGAAACCATAGATTTCAACATTTATTGTTGAAATAGACGTTTTCGAGAAATAAAAGGAAATAGTGGACTATAACACTGTTGTTATAGTAAATGATTTCCGAAAGGAAATGTTTTGAATAGTATTGGGATTTATATATCTATTTTAATTTCGAATCCCTATACTAGTGATTTTGGGTTGTTGTAACGATGTTTTACGCAACATTCGTTTTGGCCCAAATAAATATGTTAAGAGAATGATTTCCTTAAAGAATGAAATATATACTTAATTCGATTTAAGTATATTAAATATTTTCCAAGGTTGAAAATAAAAAGATTTGTGAATTACTTATGAATAAATAAGTATGGAAATGTTTTCCAATATGAAGTGAATATTTAGAATCTATCTTTTTGAAGATAAATTGAAAAGGAATATTGAAATGAATAATTGAAATCGAATATTCATTGATATTTTGGAATTATAAATTCACTAAGGAATTTATAAAGGAAGTGGAATTTGTCTAAAAATAAATATTGATTTATTTTTGAAGTGTGAAATTTTATATCTTGTAAAGATATTTTGGAAAATAAATAATTTGGAAAATTATTTGGAAACTGGTGATGTGTGCATATCCAGTGATAGTTCAATAACCGACTATCAATATTTCCCTTTGAATGGGTATTGGATGTGAATTGATTGAATTTGAATGCCACACTTATTTTTGAATAAGCGCTCACTATTCGGGTTAACCGGGAAAGGACCATGGGGTCGTATAACCCATTCCGAATATGTGATACGTCGTTGTGAATTGCATTGAAGATCGGTGTTGAAGACCGAGTATTTGCGAAAGCGATAGGATGACCTATCGATTGTCTCTGCACTGGGTCGCTCCTGGTATAGAGATTCCTTAAGTGATGGGAAATTCGATCGGGATTGTGAATACCCGGATTACAAGGTCTTCGTAAGAAGTGCCTTCGGTTTTGTTCGATCCCGGAACAGACTTGTATGGATTGTATGCCTGACATTACAAATTGAGATATAAAGCCGATTTCTTTCAAATATATTTCTGTTGGTGGCGGAGAATTTATTCTTTTAGCTTAACACCCTTCTCTGAGACGTACGAGCTCAGAGGTTATGTAATTGAAGGTTATCAGCGATATATTCCCAATTTGGTAATGTGACATGCTGAGTGATGCTGAAATGATCATTGTGTTGATTATTTATGATAGGATCATTTGTTTGATCGTCTATCCTTGTGATCATTGTGTTGATCATTTGTTGACCCAAAGCACGGCTTTTTGTACAAAGTGTGTTTTTGTGGACGAAACTTCGTCGAGCCTCACATCCCGGAAATGGTCAAAACAGGAAAGATGCGGCAAGGTTATGAGGGGTAGCTCCCTTTAGGGTATGTGCATTTCCTTCTGGAAAGGGTGGTATCATGGTATGGAGCCCAGATACTTACTCATGTTGAAACACTATATTTTATTACTGTGTGGTGTTGTTGGTGACGAGCGCTCGGTTAAAAGGTCCAATGGGACCGGGGAATGCCATATTCGTGTAGTAGTTACCTAGTGATAAAGGTAACCCGGCCTTGTGTTGGCAGAGAGCTGGTTAAGTTCTCGGGACGTCCAGCCAGAGGCGTTTCCATGTGGCAATGGGAAGTTCCTTGGCCTGATCATTCGTTGGAAATCCAAAGAAACAATACGTGACTTGTACGGTTTTAGTTGTATAACCTGCTATGGAATGTGGCGGTAACCTGCTATTGAACATAGTTAGCTATAGTAGGCATACGATAATGGTCGTATGTTGGCTAAGATTTATATTCTACTTTCGAAATGAATTTTTCTACACTATACACTAATAATAATATCAAATGTTATTTTAAATGCGTATCAAGCATCTTTGACTATCATAAGGAGAAATCTCCTCCGATTCTGCGTTTGCATGTGTGTGCGTGCGGGAGGCCTTATGGTAGTCTCATTTTTAAAAGCATTGCGAATTGAATTTAAAAATATTCCTCTATTTTGATTTTAAAGTTAAGTAAACTGTTTTGAGTTCTCACACCAGTCACATGACTGACTTGGAGTTTATTTTTTTCCTTCCTAAACTCTGGGTGCCCACCAATTTCCACACGGGCAGTCAATGAGTTAGGTTCATCAGGATATTCTGGATATTCAGGAGTTGCTGGAGGTAAGCTGGATGGCATGGCGTATTACTAGTTTATATAGTATTTCTTTTTCCGCTGCATTGTTTGTTGATGTATGTTGTTGTACACTCTGATGATATGATGTAATGAAATGTAATAACTGATATAGTTCTTTGTTTAAAGATTATTTATTTATTATTATATGTTGTTCCGCTGCGAATTATGAGATTCTGTTGTGTTCTGTTCCGTTCTATTCTCTTTTTCTTCTATTTTAAAAATTTCTATCTTATGTTTTCTCTCCCCTCTATTATCTATTTTCTCTCTTCTTCTTCTCTTCTTTTCTTAAATTCTTCTTCTTAAAACCCATAACTATTCGGTTTTTCGGCAACGAAAATCCGAAATGTTACAATAATGATAAGGTTGATTATCTGTTGTGTTGTGAATTATCTGTCTGTGTATATTTAGTTAATTAAATTGAATTGTTTTAAACTTAAAACAACTTGGACCTTAAAAGACACACTTTGGATTTCGATGAGACCGGGATCGGGTTCCATATTTGGATATCCGAAAACCACATCGATTCCAACTAACGTTAGGTCGTTAATCCAAGTGGAGCGAGTGAAGACTCGAGATGTAAGGGCTATACGTCAGTATAACTCTGTGGGTGATTCCGTAATGAGTTGGACGGAATAGTACTTATAGATTCGAGATGGTGATTCAGAGTGCAAGGGTTATTGTCGTTAACTCTAAGGATGATTCCAATATGAGTGTAACGAGATAATGCCTTCGGTTTCGTTCGAACCCGGAACGAACTTGTATGGATTGAATGCTTTCAGAACATCGTCAGGTGGACGATGAGCATTCTAAGTGATATGTCCTATAAAAGTAATCGTAGCCTCAAGCCTCATCAACCGGGAATGGCTAAAACAGGGGAGGTGCAGCAAAGCTTCGTGGGTAGCCCCCACTTGAGAGCAAGATTTATCCCTGTCTAGAGGTCCCTTTATTTTTTGGCTTAGTGGTGCGGTTGCTGATCACAACTGCGGGGTTGTCTTGTTTGGAACTGTTCAGTAAGGAATGGGTCCGGCTTTGTGTTGCAGGGGATTGGGAGTAATCCTCGGTACAGTGATCTAGGCCACGTACTGTGACGGGCGGTACCCCAGTAGCCCAGCCATTGATGGAATCTAAAATCCAATAAGTGCCAACGGTTTTGATTATATTACCCACTTTTGTGGCTAGTAGCTGGAATTTAATCATGTAACAATTTCGGCTATTTCTTATTTACTTGAAAACCTTAGACACTATTATAATATCATCGGATTTCCTATCAAATGTCTTGGTTAGCGTAAGGTAAAAACTTTTCCATGTTTATGTGTGGGGAGTCTTAAGTGATACCTTTTCTTTCAAAGGTTTTTCAAAGTTAAGCAACTTTAACCTGTTACTCACACCAGACCCATGTCTGACCCAGAGTTATTTTGTTTTTCTATAACTCTTGGGTACTCAAATTTTTACGAGTAGCCAAGGGAGTTCAGGTTAGGATTCAGGATTAGCTTTGACGAATTGTGCAGGAGCATATGGAGCAGGAGGCTTCTGCGTATAGTTATATAGTTTTCCGCTGTGTTGGTATCTCTAAGTGTTTCTGTATTGTGATTGAGTTGTAATAACTAGACAGGTGTTCATAACTGTCTAGTATGTGTTGTATATGTCTGTTTAACTCTGATATTTGATGTATACTATGTAATACTTATGTTAATAATATAATTTATTCGTTCCGCTGTTGAGATTCTTGTGTTGTTTCTTCTTTCTCTTCTTTCTTTTCTCTTTTCTATCCCTTTCTTTCTTAAAGATGATGCGATTTTCCGGGAGTGGAAAGTCGGGTCGTCACAAAATTATTCCCCTAACCTTTGGTTATATTTACAATTTCTAGTTCAATTTTCACTTAACAATGATAATAATTTAAATATCATCATTCCTAACATCCAAGCAACCATATATTAGCTAAATAGTTTTCAAAAACTTTCTTTGTATCAAAATATATTTTTGGGTAAAATGATTTCATTCACCCACATTTAAAACAATACCGTGTCGATTGCTCTATTCAAGTGTTTAGAAACCCCTTCAATACAGTAACGCGGACTGTGTCGACGAAGGTTCATATGCCACCAAATAAATCAATCAACACAATATTAAAATAATTTATATTCACTATGAAATACGCGTACATATCTATTAATACGCTCAAACTCATTCTAGAGTACTATGGACTCTATTTTAAACGAGTAATTCCCACCAGAGCCAAGGTTATTACCAACCTAAGCTCTGATACCAAGTGAAACGACCAGCAAATTCGGACCCCTTGAGTCAACACTCTTCTACCTAAATCAACTCAAGTTGTACAGAAATACGAATCATTTGGGTTAAAGAAGAAGAGGTAGAAGAAGACAATAGAAAACAACAACAGAATCTAACCATCGTAGCGGAATAAAATATAATAGATAATGAATAATCTTTACTCAATTCAAATATATCTGTTTACATATTACATCATCAGAGTACATTAATAACAGCTCACATCAATAACATACAACTGGATACACAGCTACTCGACACAGCGGAATGTAAATATATAAACAAATACGGGAGTACGTATCGTCGTCCAGCTCGTCTCCTGAGCTCCGCAGCATCTCCTGTATCCTATAATACGCGGTCTGACCCGAGCATTACAGTTAAATAACACTCGAGTCAGTCTGGATTACCAGCGTGAGAAAATCACACCCAATTGATTATTAAAGTTTCAAAAATCCTTTGAAAACAAAAGCATCTCGTAAGACCACGCCACAAATAAACATGTCGGGTTTTTACCTTACGATAGCTAAATTTTTTTTATAGAAATCCTCTGATACTATAATAGGGTCTATATACAAATACTTATAAAATAGCCGAAATTGTTACATTATTAAATTCCAGTTACTAGCCACAGAGTGGGTAATACAAACAAAACTCGTACAAGGCTCGTAGGGAGAATGGATTTCCAACTAATGACTAGGCACTGGGGTACCACCTGTCACAGTACGGGGCCTAGATCGCCGTACCGAGGAGTACGCCCGCTCCCCTGCAACACAAGGCCGGGACTACCCCTTACTGGATAATCCCGAGTGAGATCACCCCGCGGTTGGGATCAGGAACCGCCCACTAAGCCGAAATAAAAAGGGGCATCTAGATAGGAATGACCTCACCCTGCTTGGGTGCTACCCACCTAGCCTTGCTGCATAACCCCTGCTTTTTAGTCATTCCCATTTGATAAGGCTTGAGGCTAAGTTACCTTTTTAAGAACATATCCCTTAGAATGCCCATCGTCCACCTGACGATGTTTCGCAAGCATTCATCCATACAAGTCCGTTTCGGGTTCGAACGGAACCGAAGGCACTATTCCTACTACATCCATTTTGGAAATATCCTCAGGATTAGTAGTTACTAGCCCTTGCACTTCACTGCTCCATCTTCGAATCCAAACTCGTTTCCCACGAAACGTACAAACCGGATCGAAGTGGTTTTCGTGAAATTAATCTCGATCCCGGTCTCTTCGAAACGATTAGCGCATTTGGCCAATATTGATAGTCGGTTATTTAACTATCAATTAATATTCACAAACAACCAACAACCAATAAATAATTTCCCAAATTATTTATTACACTCAAATATCTTCACAACATATATTTTCACTTTTCAAACCCTTTTGAAAACAGTTTACAAACTATTTTCCTTTCTCAGAATAAATTCCAAATATTTTCTATTTCAACTGAAATCACCAAGCACAAAACTTTAGATTTTTTTTAAAATAATTTAAAACGCTTTACTTTGAAATATACTTTTAAACATTTAAGTTAAAACTATTTCAATAATTCAATACTTTGCTAAAAATACCTACTATATGAATATTTGAAAATAAGGTTACTTAATAAAATATAAAAATAAGTTTTCACTTTTTTCTAAAAGCAAAATACTAATCACTTTTATAAGTAATTACTACGATAATAGATTTGAAGAACATTTACATTAAAATCTAGATATTTAGAAATAATAAATTCCTAAAACATGCTTTTTAAAACAATATTAAAACTTTTATCTATTTTAAAATTTTACTTTGAACGTACTTGGCTATTCAGAGAAATATACTTCTCTTCACATTCATCTTAAAAATTTTCAATACTTGAATCAATTTCCAAACTGATTTCCAATTTACTCCATTTTATTCCAAAATCCATAAATTTTCAGATTTTATTCCTTAGTTATAATTTAAAATACTTCTAGCTGAATACACCACCTTTATATTTCTCGGATTACCCTTTTATTTCATTTAAATAAATTTAAACCTAAATTTTAGAATATTTCTTTTTCATACTCTGAATTATTTATTAGTGTTTTAATATCACTTCCATTTCTTTTTAATTCATCTTTAATTTATTTACTATAATTATTTTACTTAAAACTCCATTCTTTTATTGTCTTTCCATACTCCAATTTTATATACTTTTGGTAACTTATTATACCCAGATATAATCAATCAAACATAGCATTCAATATTCCAATACAATTCACCATAGAATATTAAATAATCACAACAGAGGATATTAAATAATTTAAATAAATGTTGAAGTGTCCAGTTGGATCCCTCCAACCTGTTTTCCCTGTATCCACAGATGTTAGCACCACATAAAAAACCAATCCCAAAATATACCATACTGTAGCACATCAATCAATTCAACCATTCGAACAATTATTTAAATTTAATCATTTAAATTTAACCATTTAAATTTAAATTTAAATTTAACTAAGTGAGATTAACTCACCTTTGCCTCTTAAATTTGCAAATCCACTTCATTCTAGGTTTGATTTCCACGATTTCTCAACCTTGTACGAACCAATTTACGATTTATTAATATTTGAATAAATTTGAACAATCAATTACCTTTATAGAAATTCAATTAACTAATGTTGTCATTTAACTAAAAATTTCCTTTAGTAATTAAAATAAATTAGATAAGTTAATCGAACAAATTAATTTCCATTTATTTCAAAATCTCTATTTGAATAAGCTAGTAAATATGTAAATGTATATTTATTATTATTACTTTGGTACTGTATATATATACTTATAAAATTAAACTAAACAAAACTGTAAATACCTTGTTATTAATTTACTGAAAGGTGGAATAAAAATCCACAATTTACTCATAAGTTTTTAAACCTAAGTAGCATTGGAATTAAAATGTTTAAAATTAACTACCACAAACGAACAGGAGCTCACCATCAACGAGCTTCAGCCTCGCCCGATGCACGAGATCCACTCGTCACTCATCGACACCGCACCAACCATTGTTTCTCCTTGCTCCATCGGCTACAGGCATCATCGCACGAGCCTTCAGTTCATGCCGCGGCCACACTAGCCTCGATCGAATGTGACCCCACGAGTTCGCTTCCGATCCCATGCCTAGGCCGAGCTCCTTGCTATGCCATGCGAAGTCTTCGCGATCTGGAATCGCAACCCATCGAACTCGCGATTTACGACCTAATTCCCTCGTCTTCGATTTTGAAGAAAAAGGGGCTCGGCTTGATTTTCGAACGAAGACAGTATTCATTTTCATGCTTTTTTTTATTTGTAAAATGAACTTGGGTTTCTTCTTTTAGTAAAGTGAGAGGGTTAGCAGGAGGACGAACTATATCCTTATCCAGTTCATTAGCTTACGAACGAAGCCATTTCATTTTTTTTCTTTTTTTTCGAATGGCCATTCTGAGAAGAGGGGAAAAGAAAGAAAATAAAAGGGGTACGAACGAGACACAATGGAGGCAGATTGTACTTATGGTCGGATAAAAGAAAAGCAAACATAATTTATTTAGATTTAATTTGTCTCAGTAGAAATTCCTATGCGTTTATATATCGTACGCTCACAACACAACTCCAATCACTACGAAAATTGAAATCCGACAATAGAACAATATTACGGATCCAATGGAACTGGTTTCATCAAAATCCGAGACTGTGCCTTGGAAGGCTATTTTTAAATTCAATTTAAACGATATATTTTTAAAACCAAACAAACTACTGTTAATTTCAATTTTACAACTTCTATTATCCTCAGTACTATTAATATAAATTTTTCAAGCCTTCAAATTATTTTTAATAGGCTTAAAACTCCAGATTCAACAATTTACCCAACTTCACTTATTTAAATTTAATAATTCAATTATCAAATAAATTGTGATATACGTAATTCAAGTTAAAATTACTCTATTGAATATTTGAAATCAATTAAATATTCTGTTTTTAAATGCTCGAAAATTCCGGGTCGTCACAACCATCTATTCAACTATTCCAATTGACTTTTCACCCCCATATATACCTTTTCGCTCCAAAAAAACATATTTCCACTCTCTTTCTTCTACCTTTTAATTTATAAACATAACTTTTCAAATATGACTTCTCCACACAAAAAATTATGTGAGAATCTCGAACAAACCCTTCAATCATTCAAGAGTATCCTTACTTTTATGCTTAGAAATCAAAGACATTTAGTATTGAGTCAAATGCAGATGATAAAAGAACTAAAAAAGCATTTGACGCTATTCAATTGATGATTTCTTCTCTTATCAAAGATGAACTAATAACAATTCGAATAGTACCATCAACAAAGACAATGAAGATTGGGATGCCATCAAAGAAGATCCAATTTTTGGTTTCGATGATTAGGTCAAAATTCCTATGGACGTTTAAGTTGTTTGGTTAGTTTGTATAAGATTTGATTTAAATTTGTATATTAAAAATTTACACTAGAATAAGAAGTATAGATTGCTGTGTATAGAGTAATTTAGGATTAGAATTGATTGGGTTTTGACTTTAATTTGATTTGAATATATATTTGTATTGAATTAAATTAATTTGAATATTTGTATGTATTTGATTGGGATGATTAGTAAAATTATTTTTATCACATCTTATTTATCAACATTTCACTCTTATCACTTTTATA
The DNA here is from genome assembly GCA_030765085.1 of Allium cepa. Lineage (NCBI taxonomy): Eukaryota > Viridiplantae > Streptophyta > Magnoliopsida > Asparagales > Amaryllidaceae > Allium > Allium cepa. Next base: position 951,370,945 of record CM060928.1, on the reverse strand, counting down.
TATCATGTTGTACTTTAGTTGGGGGGTTGTAATTATATTTTTGTTGATGACAAAGGGTAGAAATATATGGAATATCTAGCTTAGATTAAGGGGGAGTTTGCATAGATTAAGAGAGAGTTTTGTAACTCAAGGGGGGTTATGTCATATTTTATATACATGGTTGTCATCATCAAAATTGGGGAGATCATTAGTACCTTAGCATTTGGTTTTGATGACAATACCCATATGAGATCATATAAAACATATATACTTATGTTTATCAAGTTATATATACTGCATAGTGTAGGATATTAGACATGTATTGATTAAGAAGACTGTATGGTATTAAGAGCGGACCAAAAGGCTGATATAGAGATTCAAGAGTTAGAGACTGAAGACTCATGAGTTTGAAGATTCAAGATCTCAAGATAAGTTATAGAGTCAAAGATTAATTTGTTAAAGCCCTAGTAGCACTTCTTTGATCTTTCTTTATTTTTTCAGAAAGGGTTTTTAAATTTATTCGCCGATTTTAATGATTCTTCAAATATCTTGGCTTTCAAAAATTATTTTTAAGAATCTCAGTTTTCAAAATGATTTTTCAAACATCTTTTCAAAATAGCTTTCAAATGATTCCTAACATTTTAATTATTTATTTACAAAATTATTATATTAAGTTTCTAAGTATTTTGTATTCAATATATAGTTTTAATTTATTTAGATATAAATTTTGGTTTTAATTTATGTAGACATTCATTAATCCTTTGACATATCTATTCACTTATACTTTACATATTATTTTTCAAAAGAAATCCATATTTAAATCCTTATATGTTAAAATATTTCAAAAATTATTTTTTAAAGTTTTCTTAAGTTTATTATGGTTAAAATGTGCATAAACTATGCTCAAAAGATTTTACAAAGTATCAAACTATTTTACAAAATTTAATATTTTTAAAAGAATTTTTATTAATGTTTTTCAAAATTACAAGGGGTATGTCAACATATAGTTCGAGAATTTCAAAATTCAAATTTTGAAAGGAGGTGTTATCTCTTCGTGAATGGACATGACTGTTGTTTCTCTATAAACATGGGTACTCTCAATAAATTTTAACTACTTTCTCAGATTTTCTTTCCTCTTTCACCATCTTGATTTCTAAAAGAAAATCTACTAAAAATCTTCTCAAATTTAATCAAAATCAAAATCAAATTCTATTGATTTGATTCTCTACTATTTACTCTCTAATCTCTCTCATCTCTCCCACTCAAATAAAGATCAAAGTGTTATTCAAGAGGTTATACAATTATTTGTACCCATAATCAAGAAATTGATTTTGTATACTATATCAAATCATATTCAAGTACTCTTATAAATGCTTGGTGTCCCTGAAATCCAAGTAGGCGTGCTTGTGTCCTATCTGAATCAAGTGGGCATGCTTTGTGCCCTGTTTGAATCCAAGTGGGTATGCTGATGTCCCGTCTGAATACAATGAGTGTACCAAAAGCACAAGAAATCTAAAGGTTTTGTCTCGTAGCCTTGAAATCAAAATTGTACAAACTTTGATATTTGAAAAGAAATCTATATAAGAAATTATACAGGACTGGATGTAGGGTAACTCTAAACCAGAATAAAAATCCTGATATAATCTCTCCATGTCTTTACTTTTTTACTTTTACTGCATTTATATCTCTCTGTATTTGCATCTATGATTGTCAGTTTGCATTGATTAAACCATAATCTTAGAAGAATTCAAAACAACTCATAAAAGTTATTTCTAGCAAGAAAAGGTAAAAGTGTGGCCTTACAAGCCTCGTAACTTGGAATGACTAAAATCAGGGGATGCTAGTAGAGCTATGTGGTTTAATTCCACTAGGAGCGTCATTCCTTGATCTAGAATCAGGATTTACGGATTTGATATGCACGCGGGGCGATCGAGGGTTAATATATGCAGCCTCGGTGCTCGAGGGATGATGTCATTCGGTATGTCATTTGAAAGGGACAGCCAACTTAGTGTTTGTGGGGGTTCATGTATGGCCCTAGGGACATTTTGTTAGAGGTGTATTGTGGTAGGTGGTACCCCAGTACCTTATCATTGTTGGAATCTAATCTCTGATACGTTCCTTATGGTTTTAGTTGTAGAATCTAGTATTATTGAATGTAAATATGGGTAACCATTCCAAATATGTTATATATTTATTTTAAACCCCTAGATATTATCATAATATAACTGGATTTTATAATAAAAATGGTTTGGTTATCATAAGTAAAAACCCGACCTTGTTTATGTGCGACATGGTCTTGCGAGATATCTTTATTCTTAAAAGTTTTATAATATTAAAAATTTATTTGATTGTGTTTCTCACGTTAATAAACTAGACTGATCAGGGTATTTTTTCTTTATAATGCCAAGGTCATCCCGAGCATATTTTCAGGTTTAGTTATGGATGCTTTGGAGCTTTAGGAGACGAGCTGGAAGCTTCTAAGATGTATTCTCATATTTTCTTTTAATTTCATTATATTTTGTTGTTTATATATGTTCGAAATTTTAAGGACAGATTGTTACAACTTTCCAAGCTGATGATAGGTTAGTTACTCTGATTTATGTTGTATATCATAGTTTTCTTTTATAAAGAGCATTGATACATTATGTGTTACACATCACATTGTGAAATACCGTTCTGTCTCTTCTTTTCTTTCGCCCCAGCAATCTGTCTTTTAAGCGCTTAGATGCTTAGCATGTGAATATTGTGGATGTATTAACGTCGACTTCTAAGGATCTAAAAGGTAGGTCATTACATGTTGTATCAAAGCCTAGGTTGAGTGAACACCTAGGCCTAGGTGGTGGTAAACTCATTAGAGATAGAGTAAGCAACACCCTAGAATGAGTTGTCTGAGTGTGTATATGTGTGTGTATGAGAGATCATATTTGCTAATGCTGTAAAAAAAATTATATTGTGCTGATTGGTTTGTTGAGTGGCATATGGATTCTGGTCAATACAAGTAGCTAACATATTGATAGAGATCTCTAAATACTTAAACATGGCAAACTGACACAGTATTGTTTTAAAGTTGGTAAACAAAATAATTTTACCTAGAATTATATTTTATATATAAAATAATCATTTTCAAAAATTGATATGGTTATTTGTGATGTGTTTGTTTATGAGGAAATGATATATTATTATCGCTTATTGTTTAATTAGTCATGCTCGTCTAGTTTTGGGCATTGACTATTATTGATTGATTTATTGGTAATTTTTCTTTTTTAAAACCTATTTTGGGTAGAAAGAAATTATAGGAACATTTAAACGAACATCTTGTGAATTAAGTCTCATAGTAAGGCATTCGATGACAATGTTAATTTAAAATTTGACTTTATTAAAAGAGGTTCATTAAAATAAAGTTAAGATATTTTAAAATAAATATTTAGGAAATAATTTAGAAAAGATGATTTTATAAAGTTTGGTTTATAAAAAAGGTGTTCTAAAAATAAAAGGATTTTTGAGAATTCAAATCCCACGGTCTTCGAAAAAGGATTTCAAATATTTTTGAGAAGAGTAATAATATTATACTTGAAGGTATTTTAAGTATAAATATTTTGGGAAGCAAATTTTAAAGTAAGGTATATTTTCTTTGGATTGGTTCGGAGAATGAGTCTCGATTTGTTTTGCGATGATTTGGATAATCTTCTGAGTGTTGATCAGATGTTTGTTTAGGCGAACATTGTAGTGCACTTAGTAAATTATTCTCTTTATCATTGTACGATCGAAACGAGTTTAAATTCGAAAAAAACCTAAAGCAAGTTAGCTATTGATATTTTGTAAAAAATATTTGTGTAGGAATATATACAGAATTATTTCAAAAGGGAATTTTGAAAATGAGTAAGTATTTTTTATGTTAACTAGTTTGAGGGACTCAAAATTAGCAAAGATGAGAAAGAGATGTGCTCAAATGGTAAGCACTTCTCTGATGTATTACCCTTCTTGGTAAGCAGATATATGATACTATTTGGTAGTACCTAATTCCTTGGTATAATTTTAGGGTTACTCGGGCTATATATGTATATTTTCATATGTGTTAAAATATGTAGTATCTTTTTGAAAAGGATTTTGAAATAAAATGGTCAAGTTTTTATGTTAGCTGGTTTACTTTTTGTTTGTTTGAGATGAAATTTTGAGGTCAAAATTATTTCAAAGGGGAAAGAATGTAATGACCTCGAATTTTATAACTTTGATTTTCAGAATATTTAATTAATTTTAAATATTCGATTAGTGGTTTCTAGATAAAAAGAAAACCAATTTGGTAATAAAAATAATTTATAGATGTATTTACAACAAAAATTAGTATTTTTGAAATTTAATAAAATTTGATAACCAATGTATTTTATAACTCATGTCGCATTGTCGTACGCAATCGCATTTTTAAATCTGTCGTTCTCGATTCGTACGCGAATGGGATATTATATAGCGGAGTATCGCTAATCTTTCTTTTCAATTTTTTTTAAATCAAATCAAATTCAAAAATATTTCAAACTATCATTAACGTGACTTGCCTTGGTTTGATGGGTTATCTTAAAGTGTGGATTTTTGTTAGCTTGGATTTAAATTAATGTTTTGGTTATAAGAATACCACCTCATCTCAACACATCACCCTTCACTTCATTTTCCACTTCTCCACCTCTCTTTCTTCTACTTGCTTCTTGCTGGCATTTTTTTGCTATTTTACGTCTCTTTATATGTTTGAAGAAAAATAAAAACAAACCAACCTCTCCTTTTCAAAAGTCCCTAACTCCCACTCTATTCACAATTTGCCAAAGTGATCAACATGAAAGTTGTTCATTTCCACCACTAGTTTTTTTTAAATAGCCTCTCAAAGTTTCATCAAGCATGGTGGTGGGAATAGCCCAAAAATAGTAGAGGTCGAGAAATGGTGGAAATTCAAAGATTATGAAATGAGGAATGGAGGGTATGGTTGGGTTCGTATTATCAAGATGAGATTTTTAGATGCGGTTTGATGATTTTTAATGGCCTAAGGTGGTCACGGTGAGAAGATGAATATATTTCATTCATGTGGTGATTTCCGATGAAGGGGTGGTCGAGGGGGTCAACATGGTTTCTAAAGCAGTATTGGATGATGGTGGAGGCACGTGCGGTGGTCTTAGATGCCCCGATTGTCTATGATGGCGGGTCGAGCTCACTTTAGGGTTTCAGTCGAGTTCGATTTTAGGGTTCGAAAATAGAGCTCGTAGGGCGGCGGTGGACCACCGAGTGGGGAGTGAGTTGGCTCGAAGATGCTACGGTGTTGGACGGTGATGATGACATAGGTGGCGGTGGTTGGTTGTAGCTGTGGAGGCGGGGCGAGCTTGGTCTGGTGAGTGTATTCAAAACCTGGATGCGAAATTGAATTGGATTTTTGGGTCGGAATCCGCTAAGGGGCATCAAAGATGGTGGGAAGAGGGGTAATGGAACAAGTGGTGCAGCGAAGTTTGCGGGAAGTAACTGATTGTCCAGTGGCGGTGTTGGTTGGTGGTGCATGGTCACTTCATGTGCAAGCGAAAAGGGGGAATTGGACTCAAATTAAAGGATTAGGGAGATGAAGTATTGTAATTGATGGGTGGGTTTGAGAGTTGCAAGCCTTGGACTTTGGTTTGTTTGGGTGAGAAATCTATTCATTTGTTCTAAATTTATGAATTAAGTTTGTCAAAACTTAAAAATGTTGTAACGCATTCATATTAAATCCGCTAACCAAGGGATTTTGCATTAGACTATTGATGTGTACAACACCTTGGTATAAATAGTTGTTAGTTCTAACGTAGTATAAATAGATGATAAAATAATACTTGTTGAACATAATTACGTTGTTTTAAATAATAACATAGTTAAATAACTATACTTCGTTGATGATATCTATTTAGCAAAATAAAATATCGTTCTATTGTACTGAAATTAAATAGATTGCCATGGACATCTATTTTGCAGAATAAATCCTCATTCTGCTATTATATTAATTTGAACATTTATTTAATATGCTAGTTGATTGATATTGGATAAGTGATGTGTTAGATATTGATTTTTAGTTATGGATTTTATTTACATATATGCTTGTCTATGTAAATACCTGTAATACAACTTGGAAAGTTAAATTTAAGTACATGGTAGCTTATTCAAGTACCATTATGATCACTAAGCCTCTTTTGAATTTGAAAAGTTACTAAATTAACTTAAATTTTATAACAATTTGAGGTTAAGTGTTACATATTTATAAATGATTTAAATATAGAGAGGAATGATGTTTTAAGTTAATTAATTATTTTATTAATGATGTTTTAAAGTTAATTAGTTATTTTATTAAATGGTGTTTAAATCTTAATTAATTATTTTATTAGTGATGTTAAAAGGTAATTGATTATTTATTTATGATGTTTAAAGGTAATTAAACTATTTTATAAAAGAGTTTATAAATAAAGAATTGTCTTATAAAAGGAATTGTACATAATAAATGATATTTTGTAAAAAGGATTTATAAATTTTATTTTCTAAAAGAGATTTATAAACGAAAATTTTGTAAAAAAGATTTATAAATGGCATTTTATAAATAAAAAAGAGATTTATAAATGATAATTTATAAATAAAAGAATGGATTTATAAGTGGTATTTTAATAATACGTAGATTAAAGGATCTTTATAAAGGTTTTTTATAAAGGAGTTTATAAAAGGAGATATATAAAAGAGTTTCATAAAATAGAAAGGAGTTCTGTAAATAATTTTAGAGATTTACAAAAGGAGTTTTATAAATAATTTTAAAGATTTATAAAAGGAATTTTACAAGTAATTTTAGACATTTATAAAAGGAGTTTTATGAATTAAATTGGAGATCTACAAAAAGACTTGTAAATATGAAATGGGTGTTATAAAAAAGGGAATTTTACATAAGAATAAGATTTGAGGTTTATAGAAAAAATGTTCTGAATTTGTTTTTGACTTGTATAATATGCTTTTTGAATTATGAAATATCCCTTATAGTTTGTGAATATACTTATACCATTTTATAAATATACCGAAAGGTTTTCCAAGTACTGAAAGTGAAATGGCTTATGAATATACTTATACCATTGAAATAAGTATATGAATATTCAAAGATAAATAATTGAAAAGATATTTAATTCATGAAAGACGAACTAAAGAGGCTTAGTGGTTTCCATATAAATTTAAATCTCTAATTTGAATGTTTGTTTAATTGATAACCGAATATCAAATTTGGCCCAATATAACTCCGGAAATATCTAAAAGGAACACAAGAATTATAGGGTGCGGTTATCTTCGATGATGCTATATTGTACGTATAAACTTGTGTGTTCTTATAGGATAAATGGTAAGGAAATCCATATGCTTAAACTGTTAGGAGGTGATCTCCACTCTTATGCATTGTCTGTTTATTTCCTAAAGAATCGGAGTTGAGTTTACCGAAATCTATCGATTGGTTATGAAGCATCCAGTAAGTTGGGGAGTGTACTTATATTTGTGATGACTCAAAACCGTAACCACTCTAAAACCATATGTGCGTTCTACACTTTGGAAGAAGTTCATGATTGGTTCGAGATGATGGCACTGAAGAAGAAGTTCTTTGAAGTGCAAAGGCTACCTGCTACTAATCCTAAGGATGTAGTAGAAGTAATGCATTCGGTTTATTTTCAAATAGATTATTTTTCCAATGAATATGTAGATATCTGTCATTTTAAAAAAAATCCCTAAATAGATGAGGGCCAATAAGGTTACGAAAAACTCATGTATTTCAAAAACAATTTCGATGGAAGGATTTGCAATAAGATTGAAAGAACATTCATCTTTTAAAGGGTATGTTAATAAAAACTTCTATATTCTAAAAAGGCTATGATTTGCAATAAGTAATGATTATGAAACATATTCTAATGCTATAAGCTCCAAAGATGCCATTTTCTGAAAATAAGCTATTAGTATTGAAACTAATTCGATTATTACAAAGCAAACCTGGATTCTAATCGACTTACCTCTTGGTGCTAAACTAATAGGATGTAAATGGACATTAAAAAAATATATGAACACAAATGGAACCATCAAGAAGTTTAAGGCTGGACTAGTTGTTAAGGGTAATAACAAAGATCTGGAGTGGATTACTTTGATACATAAGCCATGCCGCTTAGTATCTTCTGTTTGTTGTTTCATAACACACACATCCGTTTATAAATCAGTTTTACACCAGATTTTCTAAATGGATATTTAAACAAGACGTATACATAAAACAACCGAAGGGTTTACCATATTTAGAACTGTAAGTTTGTAATTTGAAGAAATATCTTTAAAGTCTGAAGCAAGCATTAAATACAATGAAATTATAAGTTTAATAAAGTGGCATTATCACATGGTTTCGTCATCAATGGCGATGATAAATACAATTATAACAAAGCAAATAGAACCGATTATGGTATAATACGTGTATGTGTGATAGCATGCTTGTATTTAATTTCATTATATTTTGTGATAAATAAACAAAGAAGTTTGTATCCTCTATGATTAATATAAAAAATTTAAGAGAGTTAGATGTAATATTAGGAATTAAAATTCTTAGTAAAGAGGAAGCATTGGCATTAACCCAAATTTACTCCAGCAAAAAGTTCTCAAAAAGTACAATCATTTTAATTACAAACCAGTGCCAACTACATTAGATCCTAGCATTAAACTTGTGATAACCCGAATTTTGAGGCATTTGATAATTGGATAATTAACTAATTTTATTTGGTTAAACAAATAAACTTTGGTAATTAAAATTATATCTGGATGTATATAAATTGATTTGAGCTATAATAAATACTGATTTCTGAATGGATATTTTAAACAACTAGAAATGATAAATCTTATAATAAATAACAAAGATATAAATAGATATGCAAACGCGATAAGTTGGAGATTATAAGTATATAAGTATGTGTGTGTGTGTGTGTGTGTGTATATATATATATGTATGTATGTATGTATACCTATCGTAATTGGAAGCTTTGTTTTAATTTAACATAAAAAAAATTCAAAATGCTTAAGTTCAATATTTATTAAATTTAGAAGTATGGTAATTTAAATAGGATTTAAATAAGATTAAAATCTTTTCCTTTGTACTTGAAATAAAGCATAACACATAAAAATAAATATAAAAGACAAACATTAATTACATTGAAATGTATTACATAAAAATATATATCTGAACTTAAATAATTTAAGTTTAAACACTTGTATACGTATGGGGGCTTGGTTCCAACATTTGTAAATCATGAAGCACATAAGTTAACATGTGGCAATCTCATTTCTTTAGGAAAAAAAGAATCAAATTGAATAAAAAAACCAAGCTTTTACTCCTTCATCTCCAAAATTAGAAATCAGAAGAAAAAAAAAAGCAAGGAAGTAGAAGATAATCAAACAGCAACATTAAATTTTCAACCTGAGCAAATCTAATACTCAAGAAAACAAATTCAAGATCAAAAGCCATTTCAAGTTTTCCAGTTGCAAGCATTTTCTAGATTCATACAAATCCAGATTTTAGGGCACCTCTGCATTTTCAGGAAGATAGGTGAGTAAACGTGAATAAATCTGATAGATAGTGAACTAGTATTTGATGATCTTATAAGTATGAACTGATGTTTGCTGTGCATGTTGTCTGAAATTGATTTTTAAGCACATATACATATAGGTGAGTGTATTTGCTAAAAATTTCACCTGACAAGAACATAAAATATTAATTTCTGTGCAGATTTAAACAATGAGATAACCATTTTTTAATCTGATTTAAAACTTGTTGCATGCAGTGATCTTGAAATAAATGGTGTTAAGTGATTGTATAATTGTTTTATATAATTGCATTTATATATATTAATATACATATGAATATTTTGGTGAGCATGTCTGTTTAAGGCTCTGTTCCTGATTATTGGGTACAAACTTTGTTCAAACTTCATATCTCTTCTCTCAATTTTTCTTTAGATGTTGATATATAAACAAATTTCATTTTAATAACTAGATATTTGGAAAAAAATATTTCCAGACAAGGTTCAGAGCAAATTTGTAACAAAAGGGTAAATTTCAGTGAAATTTTTTTGACATAACAAAATCTCGAAATAAAGAATATGTAGTTTCGAGTACTTAGCCTGTTTAGTTATTGGAATTTAGGATTTTTAAAAATTAAATCTTGAATTTTAAACTATTAATTCATTTGGAATTATAAGATGAACAAAAATGGGATTTATAGCAATTTTCGGCGATCGCGTGTGTTGAGGAAGTCGAGAAATAGGTCGAAGATTGTTGGAAGGTCGTTGATCCTAGAAAAATTGCTAGGAGTGATTCCAGATCTCTGGGATGATCAGGCGATGACAAATTAGGGTTTAAGCTTTGTTTGAACGTGCTGAGTTTTCGAGGCAATTGTGGATTCGCGGCGGGAATTTAAGGGTGCGGTCAAGGGGAATAGCAAAGAGGGTGGGATGGCGTACGTTCCGGTGGAGTTTTGATGATTCTGCAGTGAGAATGGTGGTGAACGTGGGATTGTAAGTGAACGAAATTCTTGTTCCAGGCAGTGGAAGGTCGAATTTCGTTTTGGGGTGTTTGGCGAAGTTTCGGGTGGTGTGGCATAGTAAGGGGGTCGGCGGCGACTGTTGGGTAGCTTCATCGTTGATCATTGTAACTTCGGTCGCTCGTGCATATGCACGGTGCACAGAATTTTTTTTTGTTTTGGTTGCGTGTGGTAGTTTGAATCAGGGAATAATCGTGGAGTGGGAGAACGAAGGTTGGATCAGGGATTTGGCCTATGGGCCGTGTCGTTCTCAAATTGGGGTTTTGGGCTCAGTTTGTTTTGGTTAACCTTTCTTTTATTTAACTTGGATAAGCTTTGGATTAAAATCAAAAATATAAATCAAGTTGTTAAAGGAACTTGATTGGGTTTTGAAAGAAATTTTGAATAACAAGTTTTACGCTAACTATTCAACGAGATTCCAAGTAAAATGTTTATCAAATTTATTGTAAGTCAAATGAATTTGAAATATGATTTGTTTGATTTCTAATAAGATAATTAACTAGTTATATTCTTAAGTGTTATCAAATGAAATTTATAAATGAAAATTCAGTAACTAGTTCAGACATTAGTTATCCTAAATAGGACGTGATGAATTAACGGATAATTAACCAAGTTGATTAATTGAAGGGTAAGTAAATGAATATAAGTAAATGAATGGTAGTAAATTAATTAGTGATTAATTGATTAAATTAAAGGAAAATTATAGAATGATTAATTAAAGCAATTAAGGGAAAGTTACTTAATAGGAGTTATTATTTATTGTAATTAGTTAAAAGATTATTAAATTAGGAATTAATTAAAAGATTAGTTTTTTTATTAATGTGATAAGTAAAAAGATAATTAATTAATCATTATAGAATGATTAATCAGGAATTAATTACTCAGTGTAATTAATTAAGTTGATGTGGTTAATTTTAGTTAATTAATTAAGTTTAATTAATTAAAGGTAATCAGCTGATGTTGGGTTGTATAATTACTTAAGGTAATTAATGAGGTATAAATTATTTAGTGAAGTAATTAGTGGAATTACCGGATGTAATTAGTTTAAGGAAATTACTTGTTGGGTAGTAATTATAGGATAATTACTTGATAAAAAAAAACAAGTAATGATTACTCAGTGTAATTGAAGGATTAATTTATATAATTAATCAAGGAGTTGGTTTAATTGATGAAGTAATTAAGGAAAGTTAATTTTTGATTGTGATTTATCAAGATTGATTAATGAATGTAATTAAGTTAAAGCTTAATTATTATATGAAATTTAAGAATAATTAACTAATGAAAGTAATTTGAGGGTCATTAATTAATATAATTAATGAAGTGATCAATCTTGCTTATTAATGATTGAATGATGATGAGTGCTTGGGACTGGTTGATATTCCTGATATGAATTGCTTTGTGATATGATTTGATGGATGAATGGTGATAATGTGATTATCTATCCATTATGAATTGATGCATTAAAAAGTTATCTGGTATTTAAAATTAAATTGTATTTAATTGGATAATTTGGGTTAAGATGACATTGGATTCGAAGAGACCGGAGTCGGGTATTAGTTAATACCCGAAGCCACTTCGATTTTGTATAAATTTGATATGTGGAAATCAATGTGCTGGTTTGGAATGATTTAAGTGTATTTGACCATTTAATCTATGTTTTGGACACTTAGATATTGATGTGTGATATAAGTGATGTCTATAATAATTTGTGGAGTTGTAAATTGATATAAGTTACCCCGGGTTTATATAAGATGTATGCTTTTGGATTCCTTGTTAGTTGGGTTTACTCATGCTGGTTTCCAGCCTGACCCGTGTGTTACTTTGATGTAATGCTCGGGTCAGACCGAGTATTACAGATTTTCAGGTAAGGACGTTCTGGAGCTCAGGAGGCGAGCTGGAGAGCAGGAACGTATGGAGAGCTTCTGATATTAATATATATTATAGTATCTGATACAGATAGATTTATCTGTTTGTGATTGTAAATCTGTTGTAACTCTGATATAATAAAGTGTAATTTGACAAGTACGGTTTACTTTGTATAACTATTATTTATGTGATATTATACTTTATCTGCTGCGTATGTGAGACTTTGGGTTTGGTTTTCTGTTCTTCTTCTTCAATCTCTTCTTCTTTTCCTAACTATCTGGAAATTTCTGATCGAAATTTTCGGGTCGTTACATTTGGTATCAGAGCTGAAGGTTAAGCGAGAACCTTAGCTCTGGTGGGTATACTCATTAAGGATAGGGTAAGTGGTACCCTAGGATGGGTTGAGTATATATATATGAGAGAGCGTACTTGTTATTTTCTTATATAAAGGTTTTTAAATGATTTCAAAAGTAAATGAATTTATATAAGAAATAGATTATCTATTATATTAAGGAATTGGTTGTTAAAATTATTGGAAGTAAATTGAGAATAGAAATACAACCAAACTGAAATTAAATCTTGAATTTGGGAAAGGTTTCAGGATAAGGAAAATCAATTAATTTATGTAATTAATTAAACTTTATTTAATGACATTAATTTATGGATAATAATTGGAAATGATAAATTAAGAGGAAGTTACTTAATGAAGTAACTAGAGGTAAGTAATTTAAAGGACAATTACTTAATGAAAGTAATTAAGAAATAAGTTAATTACCGAATGTGATTAACTGTAATTAATGATATAATTAATTTAAAGAAATAATAAATAATATTATTTAATGCATTTGAATGAAACGGTCCTATTTCAAACAAGAGATGTTTGAAAAGTTAAAAGAAATTTGTTTTGAATTAAAAAACCAAAGGTGGTTTAAAATTTTAAAGTATAACTTGGTATGTAAAAGAAATTAATATGTATATATGTGGATATACATAATATCAAAGGTGGTTTGAAATAAACTCTAATGGTGAGTTTTAAATTGGGAATGAGATGTAATACCCAAAAGTGATAAGTCATCGAACTTAATAAGTGGGAAGATTATTTATGAAAAGTTCAAATTTTGAAATTAAAGTTCAAACTAGGTAAGGCTGACTGGATTAAGTAAATTGAATTTAAGTTGGAAGAAGTTAAATAAGCTTGAATAAACAATCTGATTTGGAAATTTCAAGATGAAATTGGGATTTAACTTGGGAAGTTAAATCGTTGATTTGAATTAGGGAGTTTGATTTATCTCAAATTGGGTTTGAGATCTGGAAATTGGAAATTGATGGATGTTTTAAAATGAATTAGAAGATATCATCCTATTATTGTTAAAAATCTTTAAGTTATGAATTGGAATTGTTTAAATGAATGAGAAGTGAAGTGTGGTAATATATCCATTATAGAGATAAATAAAATTTAACTTAAATTTAAAATTAAGATATGGAATTCCATTGAACTTAAGGTTTGAATGCTAAGAAATAAAATTGTAAATTAAAATTGTTGAAACTATTACTTGAACCTTGTAATGAGTTAAGTAAAGATAATTTAGAATGGAATTTTGAGAATTTGACTCAAAATTAAATTGTTTAAAGGTTAAATCAATATTTGAAGTATTAACTCGAATTTATATAATTCGAGATGGTTTAAATTTGAAATTTTGAATTAGTTCAAATTGAATTTGATTTGAATTAATTGAAATTGTGGTTAAAGATGTATAAGTATAAGAATCAAATGGAAAATTTGAATTGGATTGATTTGAATAATCTGGGGATTGTAATTAAAGTTGAATAATTTTAAATTCAAATAGAATTTGAATTGAATTTGGGAAGAAATCAAGAATAATTCAACTTGATTTGGAAATGGAGTTTGAAATTGAGATTAATTCAAACTGGAGTTGAAATGAATTGAAATTGGAACTAGTTCAATTGAAATTTATTTGAATTAGTAGAATTTGAGATCAGGATTGAATAAAGTTAAATTTGGAAAGAAACTGTGGTTAATTCAACTTGAATTGGGGATGAATCAATTTCAATGGAAATTGAAGTTATTTAAATTGGAATTGGGTCAATTTAAATGGTAAAGGAAATTTAAATTAAATTGATGAGAATGGAGATTGGGAAGTGAGCAGTTTTGACTCTGGACTATTTTTAATATAAATTGTTTTAATATAAACCTATTTTTTTCCCAAGCTATTTATTATATATACAACCTTTCTTTTAAAAGCCAAATTATCTTATATTTGTTTACAATTATTTTTGAAACTGTTTAACAATTTTCCAACTGTTTTATAAACTAATTACTATATTTCAACTGTTTTACAAAACTAATTGCTATCTTAATATTATTTTGCAATTATCTAAAATTTCTATAATTATTTTAACTATTTTCTAACTATTTTACACCTATTTTACAAACTAGTAATTATTTTCCAACTACATATCTATTTTCAAATTTTTCAAGCTATTTTCTAAATAAACTGGTCGGAGTTCAAACTGATATGGGTTAAATACCCAATCAATATAAGAATAGAGATGATAATCCAAATGGATTGAGGCAATTGTGAGTAAGTGATTGAAAATCAAAGTAAATGTGAATAGAAATGGAATTGTTTTGGTTAATAACCAATAAAGGTAAATACGTAGGGTGTACATATGTTATTCTATTTGCATAGTGAATTGATCCAGATTCGAGCATGGAATTTCGAGATAATTAAGTTGATCCGAGTTAGGATTTTTCACTCGATTTTCGACGGCGAACCTGGATATGGTTTGTTGATTGGTTCTGGATATTCTCTATCATAGTTAAGCTATGCAAGGAGAATGTCAGTTTTTGATCAAGAAACCAGATCTGAGTCCGCACTAGAAAGTCGGGTAGACGATACTAGTTCGGAAGTGAAATTGTGTGATCGAGTGAGCGATCAGATTGGTATGGCGTACGAATGATATGTGTACAACGTACGGATTTGAATGTAATTGATATTGAAAAGAGTAATCAAATTTGAATATTTGATTTTGAGTAAACAAAGTTAAATATCTTTGTTTTATAAAATAAAACTCCCCTTGATGATTCTATTACCAGAAGGAAAGGATTTTGAAAGTGTTTGAAGTATAAAAGGATTTTATACAAGTTTAAAATGATCCAAAGATTTTTATCAAGGATTTTATATATATATATATATATACATATATATATATATATCTAAAGGATCATATGAGGATTTTAGAAAAAGGTTTTGGGAACCTTTAGATTTGGAAAGGCTTTTGATTTTTAGGTAAAATCAATATTGAATTTGGAAAGCCTAGTTTGAGAATTATCGATTTTGGAATAATCGATTTTGAGTAAAGGAGCTTTGTATGAGATCATACTAAGTGTATGATTTAAACATACTATATGTGTATAGTATAAAATGTTTTGATGATGGCTTTGGGGAAAAAGGCGCTCCCTTGAAATGAACTTCTCAGCAGTACCACCGGGTGGTGCTGCCTTGAGCCCCAAGGGGGGGTTTCATAGTTGATCCTGTGAGGAGTCCGGACAAAACTAGTTCCTGGGGATCTTGAGTAGAGGTTACCATAGCGAAAGTTGTGTGTGTCGCCGAGAGCCAAGGTCTACGTTTGATTTTACATCGGTAGACTGCGATCTATGGTAACATAGTGAAGGTCGTGTGTGTCGCTGAGAGCCAACAGTCTGCGTTTGATTTTATATCGGCAGACTGCGACCTGTGATAACATAGTGGAAGTCGTGTGCGTCGCTGAGAGCCAACAGTCTACGTTTGATTTTACATCAGTAGACTGCGACCTATGTTGGAGTGGAGAAGTTTCATTTGGACAGCGAAAATCAGAGGCCATTGAGAGCCTGCAGTTACATGGACTTTTGCAGTGACGGCAACGTAACCCTGGGTGTAACTGTGATCTGTTGTGTGGGTTCCATGGCGTAATCTAGAGGCCGCGGAGAGCCTGCAGTTACATGGACTTTTGCTGCGACGGCAACGTAACCCTGGAATATTACTGTGACCATGGATGGGGGTGATGATTTCCAGAGCATTCTCACCAAAGATATATCCTCTATTTTCAAAAACTGTTTTCAATATTTTCAATAAAATTATTTTTCAAGCATTTTCACTGGATGTTGAAAACGGGTCTGCCAAGCACATGTAGATTTTCAGTCCTACGCCTGATCAACGTATGACCGAATCTCTATGAGAACAAGGATGGACTTATTGAAACATTGAGTTATAAAAAGTAATTTTATAAAACTATTTTGTAATATTATATAGATTTTAAAGCATTAAAGATTTTAAAAGTGTTTTAAAATGATCAAAAAATATTTTTACTGGTTTTAAAATATTTAATAAATTCTGGCTTCGTTCCTTTTCGAGGACGAAAAGATTCTAAGGGGGGAGGAATGTGATAACCCGAATTTTGAGGCATTTGATAATTGGATAATTAACTAATTTTATTTGGTTAAACAAATAAACTTTGGTAATTAAAATTATATCTGGATGTATATAAATTGATTTGAGCTATAATAAATACTGATTTCTGAATGGATATTTTAAACAACTAGAAATGATAAATCTTATAAAAAATAACAAAGATATAAATAGATACGCAAACTCGATAAGTTGGAGATTATAAGTATATAAGTATGTATATATATATATATATGTATGTATACCTATCGTAATTGGAAGCTTTGTTTTAATTTAACATAAAAAAAATTCAAAATACTTAAGATCAATATTTATTAAATTTAGAAGTATGGTAATTTAAATAGGATTTAAATAAGATTAAAATCTTTTCCTTTGTACTTGAAATAAAGCATAACACATAAAAATAAATATAAAAGACAAACATTAATTACATTGAAATGTATTACATAAAAATATATATATGAACTTAAATAATTTAAGTTTAAACACTTGTATACGTATGGGGGCTTGGTTCCAACATTTGTAAATCATGAAGCACATAAGTTAACATGTGGCAATCTCATTTCTTTAGGAAAAAAAAATCAAATTGAATAAAAAAAAAAGAAACCAAGTTTTTACTCCTTCATCTCCCAAATTAGAAATCAGAAGAAAAAAAAAGCAGGGAAGTAGAAGATAATCAAACAGCAACATTAAATTTTCAACCTGAGAAAATCTAATACTCAAGCAAACAAATTCAAGATCAAAAGCCATTTCAAGTTTTCCAGTTGCAAGCATTTTCCAGATTCATACAAATCCAGATTTTAGGGCACCTCTGCATTTTCAGGAAGATAGGTGAGTAAACGTGAATAAATCTGATAGATAGTGAACTAGTATTTGATGATCTTATAAGTATGAACTGATGTTTGCTGTGCATGTTGTCTGAAATTGATTTTTAAGCACATATACATATAGGTGAGTGTATTTGCTAAAAATTTCACCTGACAAGAACTTAAAATATTAATTTCTGTGCAGATTTAAACAGTGAGATAACCATTTTTTAATCTGATTTAAAACTTGTTGCATGCAATGATCTTGAAATAAATGGTGTTAAGTGAATGTATGATTGTTTTATGTAATTGTATTTATATATATTAATATACATATGAATATTTTGGTGAGCATGTCTGTTTAAGGCTCTGTTCCTGATTATTGGGTACAAACTTTGTTCAATTTTCATATCTCTTCTCTCGATTTTTCTTTAGATGTTGATATATAAACAAATTTCGTTTTAATAACTGGATATTTGGAAAAAATATTTCCAGACAAGGTTCAGAGCAAATTTGTAACAAAAGGGTACATTTCAGTGAAATTTTTTTAACATAACAAAATCTCGGAATAAAGAATATGTTATTTCGAGTACTTAGCCTGTTTAGTTATTGGAAGTTAGGATTTTTAAAAAATAAATCTTGAATTTTAAACTCCTAATTCATTTGGAATTATAAGATGAACGAAAATGGGATTTATAGCAATTTTCGGCGATCGCGTGTGTTGAGGAAGTCGAGAAATAGGTCGAAGATTGTTGGAAGGTCGTTGATCCTAGAAAAATTGCTAGGAGTGATTCCAGATCTCTGGGATGATCAGGCGATGACAAATTAGGGTTTAAGCTTTGTTTGAACGTGCTGAGTTTTCGAGGCAATTGTGGATTTGCGGCGGGAATTTAAGGGTGCGGTCAAGGGGAATAGCGAAGAGGGTGGGATGGCGTACCTTCAGGTGGAGTTTTGATGATTCTACAGTGAGAATGGTGGTGAACGTGGGATTGTAAGTGAACGAAGTTCTTGTTCCAGGGAGTGGAAGGTCGAATTTTGTTTTGGGGTCTTTGGCGAAGTTTCGGGTGGTGTGGAATAGTTAGGGGCTCGGCGGCGACGGTTGGGTAGCTTCATCGATGATCATTGTAACTTCGGTCGCTCGTGCATATGCACGGTGCACAGAATTTTTTTTTTTTGGTTGCGTTTGGTAGTTTGAATCAGGGAAGAATAGTGGAGTGGGAGAACGAAGGTTAGATCAGGGATTTGGGCTTTGGGCCGTGTCGTTCTCAAATTGGGGTTTTGGGCTCAGTTTGTTTTGGTTAACCTTTCTTTTATTTAACTTGGATAAGCTTTGGATTAAAATCAAAAATATAAATCAAGT
This sequence comes from Allium cepa, assembly GCA_030765085.1. Lineage (NCBI taxonomy): Eukaryota > Viridiplantae > Streptophyta > Magnoliopsida > Asparagales > Amaryllidaceae > Allium > Allium cepa. Next base: position 951,351,880 of record CM060928.1, on the reverse strand, counting down.
TGTTAAAGGAACTTGATTGGGTTTTGAAAGAAATTTTGAATAACAAGTTTTACGCTAACTATTCAACGAGATTCCAAGTAAAATGTTTATCAAATTTATAGTAAGTCAAATGAATTTGAAATATGATTTGTTTGATTTCTAATAAGATAATTAACTAGTTATATTCTTAAGTGTTATCAAATGAAATTTATAAATGAAAATTAAGTAACTAGTTCAGACATTGGTTATCCTAAATAGGACGTGATGAATTAATGGATAATTAACCAAGTTGATTAATTGAAGGGTAAATAAATGAATATAAGTAAATGAATGGTAGTAAATTAATTAGTGATTAATTGATTAAATTAAAGGAAAATTATAGAATGATTAATTAAAGCAATTAAGGGAAAGTTACTTAATAGGAGTTATTATTTGTTGTAATTAGTTAAAAGATTATTAAATTAGGAATTAATTAAAAGATTAGTTTATTTATTAATGTGATAAATAAAAAGATAATTAATTAATTATTATATAATGATTAATCAGGAATTAATTACTCAATGTAATTAATTAAGTTGATGTGGTTAATTTTAGTTAATTAATTAAGTTTAATTAATTAAAGGTAATCAGCTGATGTTGGGTTAAGTATAATTACTTAAGGTAATTAATGAGGTATAAATTATTTCGTGAAGTAATTAGTGAAATTACCGGATGTAATTAGTTTAAGGAAATTACTTGTTGGGTAGTAATTATAGGATAATTACTTGATAAAAAAAACAAGTAATGATTACTCAGTGTAATTGAAGGATTAATTTATATAATTAATCAAGGAGTTGGTTTAATTCACGAAGTAATTAAGGAAAGTTAATTTTTGATTGTGATTTATCAAGATTGATTAATGAATGTAATTAAGTGAAAGGTTAATTATTATATGAAATTTAAGAATAATTAACTAATGAAAGTAATTTCAGGGTCATTAATTAATATAATTAATGAAGTGATCAATCTTGCTTATTAATGATTGAATGATGATGAGTGCTTGGGACTGGTTGATATTCCTGATATGAATTGCTTTGTGATATGATTTGATGGATGAATGGTGATAATGTGATTATCTATCCATTATGAATTGATGCGTTAAAAAGTTATCTGGTATTTAAAATTAAATTGTATTTAATTGGATAATTTGGGTTAAGATGACATTGGATTCGAAAAGACCGGAATCGGGTATTAGTTAATACCCGAAGCCACTTCTATTCTGTATAAATTTGGTATGTGGAAATCAATGTGCTGGTTTAGAATGATTTAAGTGTATTTGACCATTTAATCTAAGTTTTGGACACTTAGATATTGATGTGTGATATAAGTGATGTCTATAATAACTAGTGGAGTTGTAAATTGATATAAGTTACCCCGGGTTTATATAAGATGTATGCTTTTGGATTCCTTGTTAGTTGGGTTTACTCATGCTGGTTTCCAGCCTGACCCCGATGTTACTTTGATGTAATGCTCGGCTCAGACCGAGTATTACAGATTTTCAGTTAAGGACGTTCTGGAGCTCAGGAGGCGAGCTGGAGAGCAGGAACGTATGGAGAGCTCCTGATATTAATATATATTATAGTATCTGATACAGATAGATTTATCTGTTTTGTGATTGTAAATCTGTTGTAACTCTGATATAATAAAGTGTAATTTGACAAGTACGGTTTCCTTTGTATAACTATTATTTATGTGATATTATATTTTATCCGCTGCGTATGTGAGACTTTGAGTTTGGTTTTCTGTTCTTCTTCTTCAATCTCTTCTTGTTTTCCTAACTATTTGGAAATTTCTGATCGAAATTTTCGGGTCGTCACAAAACTAGTAAAGAATAATGGTTAAAGTACTTAACAACTTGAGTATTTCAGTATTGTTGAAAGTACTTAATATCATCCTCATAAATGATGCATTTCCAACAAAATGTACGAATGTACATATGATTAACCAAGTGATAGAATTCAAATATAAAAAGCACATGCATTGAAATTGAGGGTATAGTAAAACATATCAATGTAATTGTAATAATTTAAGTTGAAAAAGAATGGTATAATTCTAATCAAAATGGCCCATGTAGGTCTTGAACCTACGTCGTTTGCGTTCTTAGCATAATGCTCTAACCATCTAAGCTAGTGGGCCGTCCAATATAGTAGGAGTTGCGCGAGTACTATAATAGTTATTTATCTAATTGTAGGTCAAATCATGACCAGTCGAACCAAAATCAACTCGACCCATTATACGGTCCATCATATTTGGTATATTTAAAACAAGGTCAATACAACCAAACCTGCTTCATTCATGACTCAACCCATTTAATCCATTTGGAAAACATAAAAAACTACAAATTGGAAAATGTCTAATAGATTAAAAGAACTGCTCGAATTTCATAATACATAATAAAAACTACATGTATGAAAGCATAAAACCGCATCAAAGGCATACACTGAGCCAAGTGGAAACAACACTAAATATCGTCGAAACAACACTAAATGTCATGAAAACTGCATATAGCATTGAAACTGCACCAAATAACACCAAATCTACATCAAATGACACTAACACTAGTTTAGTTTTATGTACCGAATCACATATTGTCCTCAACTATAATTCCTAAAACATATTAAATCATATAAACTAAAGTTAAGCCTAATTTTTTTTTGAAAACCCAGGAGAACCCGGCAAGCCAGTAAACTCCTGAGGAGGGTACGGTAAAGCCGTGCGCTGATCCAAGCCCCCGAACATGTTATATAACATTCTTTTTCAATGGACCTTGCAATATACTTTTCCAATGTTACAGGCAACATAAAGACAAGATCCCCTATTATAAGATTTAATGATTTATGTGATTTCTTTTTAGTCTGGGATCTAATGATTTTGTAAAGCTATTATAAGTAATCTTCTTTGGAATTTAGATGTTTAATTTATATATGGTGGTTGCAAGAATTTTCTCATTGCTATTTGAACTAAAGGAAAGGTACAAAATTTCTTTAACATTAAAAGACAAATTTCTATGCATAAAATTCATTTGGTAACATGATTTCCTTACAATCTATCTCGACCGGAGCAAGATGGAAATAACCAAAAAATTAGTATTCTTTTTGACACATACTAAAGCAAGAGAAAGATAAACAAAATTCAAGTTATCCATTCTAAACAATAGACCTTCACTTAAATTGTTTTCACCTACATTATCTGAAAATCAACAATAAATTAAAATAAATGTAATAAATAAAAATTTATTTTCATAATTCATAGATCATAACTGCTAATCGATCCTTTTGACTTAATGTTTAATAAAGGGTAAATATGATATTTAAAAAGGAAACTTAAATGAAGGAGAGGTCAAATAGCTAACATACATACATATATACACACAAACACATACACAAACATATATATATATATACATATATATACATATATATAATATATGTATACATACATATATATATGTATAAAATCATACATACATTATATAATATAATTATTACTTTCTGCATTTCTCATTCTAAGCATATTATTAAAAATAATATTTTAAGTAGGGTTTAAAGGAGATTAGGGTTTCGGTAAAGGAGTAAATTATGGCCAAGAACGAGTAGTTGGTACGAAAAATACTAAAATCATGTAATTGGATGGAATAAAATCTAAATATATAACACAAATTAAGGAGAATAAAATTCTATTTCTGAAAGCACAAGAGAAAAGATGATGAGAAAGCGTATATTATACATTTAATGTAATTTAATTAATAAGGCAACCAAAATAGATTCTTTTCTCAAATGAAAATCAATAAATCGATATACTGGTAATCATTAACGAATCAAATAAGTAAATAATCAAACACCTAAAATACATCCATTGTTAATAATTTCCTAAAATATAACCATTATTAGACAATAAAAATCATACATCATATCAATCATTAGTTAAAATCAAATGTAGAAATAAATAATTAATCAAAATATAAAGCAAACTTCATCATTATTATTAGAAAAATATCATGCTAAATAAACTATATGTAGAGTAAATTTTATCTAATAATCAACAAGATTGATGAAGAAAAGATTAGGAAGTAATCAAAAATCAATAAGTTTTGGTTATTTTTCTCAAAAAAATCAATAAGGTTTGGTAAATAATATTTATTGCTCTTTGACAAAGATTTTTTTTATAGGTATTATCAATTGTTTCTATAAATTTTACTTTGCAATTAACTTATTATTGAAAAAGTACTTCCACGTAATGTTAATCCTAATAATATCTTTTCTCATTTGTAAATAAATAGTTGATGCATGAGTATTCCTATCCCTAATACACATTCGAAGGTTTATATGTGGACTTATTTCTAAAAATTGATATTGTAAAATTTATAGATCTTCTTTAGATTTCCTTAAAAAATTATCATTATTGACATTATAATTTACAACATGTGACCATCAAGTGAAAATTAAGGATACAGAAAGCATATCAATAACCAGGAAACATAGAGAAATCATAAATGGGTTACCACCATACAAATCAACATCATTATTCAATTGTAAACTTGAGAATATAAAAGGCATAGCGATAGTTATACAATGAAAATTTACTGAAATGATTACGTATTGTTAGAAAGTTATATCAAGTCCGATTAGAGATTAATCAGATAAGCCACGTTTAAAATTTTCAATCAAGATATATATGTCGGAATATAGTAAGTCAAGATCTTATTTATAATATTTTACAATGTGTGTGAGAATTGAGCATTATTAAAGAGATAACATAAGCATACATAAACATCCTTATATTTGGAGTTTTTCTATCGATTTCATGTGAATTAAATAAAAGAATATTTTTAGAATTTTTTCCACAGGTTGGCTATTCTTTATAACAAAAGTAGTTAAGAAATCAAATTGAAAGATTGAAAGGAAAGCAAGCAAAAATTGGGTCAAAGCTAAAGATGCAAGAACATGTGGTATTTAATGCATTAATTTATAAAAATTAATGCATCATGAGAATAATAAAATAAGAGCAGCTAAATTAAATAATTTACCCTAAGATTAAGATGGATTAAGTATAAAAGTTAATAATATTGATATAAAAGAAACATTAATAAAAATGAATAACGTGGAGACCATGCTGCAATTTAGCTACTTTGATACACACCTTCAAAATATAATTTATTATAAAGTCGGCTTCTCCATTTAGAAATTGTAAAAGGAACTATCTATTATATATTGACAAATTATACAATAAGCAACTATTAAATTGCTCAATCTAAAGTAATACCAAATCAAATTATATACTTATCATGTTCTTAAAAAATGCATTACAGATATACTAAGCATATGAATAATTTATTCCAAATCATATCAAAAAAAATTATTAACGAATACAACATGAATTTTAGGCTATAAATTACAAATAGATTGGGCAAATATGAAAATAATAAATAGATTAGGAGAAGGGAGCAGTTGAAAAGAAATATCAGTAATGAATACGACATGAAAATAAGACTTCCAATTACAAAGGGTAGAGTATACCTTTCTTTGAAATGTTTTGTCTTTCTAAATTTGTCACTTTCCATTTTATAAGCTATAATATCTCAACTCCATTCCATCCACATCATTTTTGCAATTTCGATGATATAATAAGAAAAGTAAAGTTTGAAAATAATTAAAAGTCAATTTTGAAAATATATACAAAATATCAATGTCACGGACTGAAGAACAAATAAAGTGAATCCTATATAAGAGGCTCTTTTACGAGCCTGCATACTTAACTTTGGAGGCTCGTGGGATGACCATTTGCATATAATAGAGTTCACTACAACAAACTTATTAGTCGATCATTGGTGTGGCACTGTTCAAAGCTTTATATTACCCTTTCATGTTGGTAGAAAGCGGGGAAGAAACTGATTCTTAGCCAGATATGATTATAGGGACTTTGAGAAGATCGAAATCATTCTACAATGAATGAATGTTGCATAGGACAGACAAAAGAGTTACGTTGATAAAAGAAGATATGATTCAAGGTTCTCTACTTGCGATATGGTGTTTGTTAAGACTTCTCCGTTGAAGAAAATAGTTCGATTTGATAATAAAGGAAGTAGGCACTATTTATAGGACCTTTTTCGATATTCAAGATGATTGGAAACCTTGCATACATAGTCGACTTAATTTAGAAAATGGCGGGTGTGCACAACATATTCCATGTTTCACACATTTAGAAGTTTGTGCATGACTCAAGTGTGGTCGTTGCAGCAAATCAACTAGATGATCTAGAAGTTGAACCCGAAGCATCGATAGCTCGTAAGTCGATACGTATAGTCGAGAAGAATACAAAGCAATTTTACGGTTAAAGCGCATAACTATTCCATAGTGGTGAAAGTATAAAACGGTATAGCAAGGATAAAGTAGGGATATAGCAGAAAATAGCAGAGGTGCAAAAAGTTCATTGTATATATAAAACCAATTATTTAAAGTTAATAGCAGAGGTGCGATACCCTTTGATATGTTTAAGAAAAAGAAATATTGTTTAATATTATATAACAAAACTAAATAATATCATAATTATGAAATTTAGATTCAACGACTACAATAGATTTCTAACTTATTTTGTGTACTTATGCCTTAAAATTAGGTTTTTACCATGACTTTGTTGACTTGGTTCAAAAGAGAACTAGTCAAATCAATCTTTTTATATTAAGGCTAAAACAGGTACTAAAAAGGCCTTGATTTAGTAAGTGTAGTGAAAAATAGAATCAGATCTACTATTTAATGGTGTTATATTGAAAAACCGAAGTAATCGAAGAATGTTACACACTATAGTAGGGATTTTGCAGGGTTTCAACTACACAGTGAAGCAGAATATGAAGAAGACCGTAATGCCTTTAAGGTTTAGTTGAGTGAAAGAGAATGCGATAGCATTAGGAAGGCCGAGGAGAGCATGAGTACCACTTATCCGGAGTTCTTTAGTTGGTGAGTTTCAATTTTCACATTTACTTTCATACTTGGTATTTTGTTTAGTTATTAGTAGCACGCGCATTATAGGATATTAGTGCAGTCTGATTACGTGTTATACTTGTTATTGCTTATATTGCCTATGTTTGTTTGATGTTGGTCGAATTTCGAGGGAAAAATTCATAAAGATGGGAGAAAGCAATAACCCAGAATTCTAAATATCGACGAATCATAAAAATATAATTTTCATAACATGACGTTCTTAGATTGTAATAAAACTTTGGGTAGTATTATGTTTGGACATATTTGACTTTTATTATAATATGTGGACATTTTCGACCTAGAAGTCTTTTATTGGCTATAACATTTTATGGACCTAGAAACCTTTTATTAGCTATAACATTTTATAGAAGCCTAATTTAGGTATGGAACCAATTCCGGTGAAAGATACGATGGTTTGCTTTTCCATAAAGTGAACATAATAGTAATTCTGCCAAGCAATTCAGCAGATATCACAATTTTAGGTTTAAAAGTTTTTAAGCAGATTTTAGCATAATTAACCTAAGCCCAATAATTATGTTAAGTATTTTAGGATTTGTATTAACAAGTAGTAGAGACAGTCTTAAATCACTTTACCATCTTCCTAAAATTAATCTAATCCTCCATTGACTCCATCCCACACCAAAATCATCATTAGTTCAGTCCAAAAAGTTAAATCAAAGGATTAAGGCTAGATTATTAAGAAGATCAATTAGAGATTAGTAAATCGACACTTTTAAAAGGGATTTCGTATCTAGACATAATGGGTAGTTTTGCATTGTTTTGTGCGATTTACACTGATTTTACAACGATTTGTGAGTGATGTATCATCTCACAACCTGCTATATTGTTTTTCAAGTTTAAACATGTTTTAGATCCAGTTTTCAACTCAAAATACGATTTTAGAACTAATTTGAATTTGAAAATGAAGTATAAGCAAATTAAAATGTTTTTAAAGAGATTTAGACAATACTTCTATGCTTTGATTGATCACACAAGTGTTAGGATAGAACTAGATGGAATACTAGTCGCTTTTCCATGATGTAACGCTTGTTTTAATGTTTGAACCTTGTATTTGCATATTTGAATGGATGAAACACTCGGAAAAGTGAATTTGGGATTGGAATCATTTCTATAGGTTAGGGTTTTTGTCTAGAGGGAGTAGCTATTCGATGTGCTCTCCGATTCGATTATATGAAGGATGGAAGATCCATAGCAGCATAACAAATTTTGATGGATCATATCTAAAGATTTTAGAGTTAGACTGTTGCATAAGGAGTACATCAAATAAAAGGAGTCAGAAAAAAGCTGGATCAGTGTAGAATTGGCCAAGAAAAACATAGCCAAATCATGGCTAAGTTGAATGGATCAACATAAACCATATGGTTTGGCACCATCCCATGTTTTTTGGAAAATTACACGAGGGAAGCACGATGATGATCTGGGCTATTTGGAAAATGACACGCAGTGGGACTCGAAGCACTTAAAAGAGAAGGCGTGGTGTGATGCGCCAACTCCAATGATCGAAATATTAGAGGGAGTATATCGTCGATAACTTAGATCAATGGGCATGGAATGAGCGATCTCTCGTATAACTGCTTTGATTCAACACGGATATATTTTAATACCTGAATACATATGAAATAATAGGTATTTCATCTCGACGCAAGGCAACGTACATGAGTTATAGACTTGGATAATACAATATTAAAGACAAAGATAAAAAATTTCCAACTAACAGAATCAGAGGGAACAAAATAATGAACTTTATATTGTTTTGAATATTCTAATACATCATCTCATGTAAATATACAACTTATCACATTGTATCAACCAATACAATGACATTCAATTTTATTATAAACAATTCATACACTTGCCACCGTCATCTGCTATAAATCTAGTTGTGAGTGTAATCGGTCTCAGTTAATAACATAACTTTACTCGATTATAAACACAAATTTGTTTCTATAGTCAAGGCCCATGAGTAACTTCTATTAAACTCAGTATCGAAACCATTGTTAAAAATAGGTTTACAAAGTGATTATGTTACAAATCATTTCAACAAAATTGCTTCGAATTGAATTTCCAGATCACTTTAGGGAAATTACTTTATTTACGGAAATCCCATATATTTAGAAATCCTGTACTAGAGGTCTACTTTGTAAATGATGTCGAAATACTAGTTTTATACACAAATAATTTATCAAAACCAGTTTTTTCCAAATACTGTATAAAACCAATCTTTGCAAATAGTTTATCAATATATTTCCCAACTTGTTTAAAATAAATCTTTGCAATTTATTTCTCAGATCACTTTGCAAATTTGATTTATCCTAAAACTCCCGTTAGTAAAACCCAATCCCAAAATATTCGATAATCTCATTAAAACTTGATTTCAAAATATAATATAGTTTCACCAAATCTAGTTTAAATATATATCCTCATCCGGTGAATGCTCGTCATAATATATCATAATAAATCATAACAAATCACAATATTGCTTATCTGCAATCGACATCCGAGGAAGGAACTTTTCCAACCCCTACGATCTAAGCTCAGACATCAGCTCTGAGTGATATCAAAAGCAATAATATCCAAATGGATAATAAAAGAAGTAAAGTCCATTTTAGAAAGGTAAAATCATAAAAACTATTTCCAATCGTGAAAATACAAAATTCAATAGTAAAAATACCTTCAATATACCTCTAGTTTGATTTTCATAAATCGTTATTTCATTAATTCTAAAATAGTTTAAAGTCATTTTTCAAAACCTTCCAAGTTATAGAAGTCATAAAACTTCTTTTTCAATAGCTTAAATATAAAATTCCTTTTCAATTTGACTTTTAAATAATCTAAAAAACTTTCTTCCATGTAAATTCCTTTTAAAGGAATTTTAAAGCTAAATCTCTTTTTCCTTAAAATATTAAAACAAAATTCCTTTAGAACACCATACCAGCTTTGATTTTTTTTTTAAATGGTACTTAAATACAGCATGTCACTAGGACAACATGTCACAAATCACTTGTCAATATATGTTCGAATCACACTATGCAAATTTCGAACTTGTAACCTCTTGCACCAAAGTCGAATCACTTAACCACTGGGACAATGTTGCTTATCACTAACTTTAAATATTCATAACCTATTTTCCTTTTTCATATAAATAATCCAAATTATTCATTTTGATTTATTTTTCTATCATCCAAAACAATCAATATCAACGTATATAGCATACGTCTAACCATATATCACTTAGTTCAAACAATCATTGACTAATCAATCATTAATCATCTAATAATAGTAATCAAGACTACCAAGCCATCATCAACCAAGATATAGTTCCTATTCAATTCCATATAGTATATTCTATAATTTTCCCAATTAGCTAAGTATCCTAAATTTTCATAAAAAATTTCAAGGGGGATGATTTTCTCTGTTATAACTAGGCTAAACAATTATCTGTGCAAAACAATATTATTGTAATATCACCATCCAAAGCATAGCAAATCCTAACTTCAAAAGATTGTAAATTGATTGGAAGCAAAGAACTTTAACTTGCTATAATTAAATGAAAAAGCAAATTATACCCATTGGTTGAATTATGCTCAACCAAAAAGGATGCCACTAATGCCAGAATTCACTTCATCCATCTCCTAAATAATCACACCACAATATTACTTCTTGCTGCACTAAACATCGACGACTAGTCCCTATCGTGCGCCATGAAATCCTCCTGCATCATCATCGCATGCTAAAATACCCAGATGTCACATAATTGCAGGAGGATTTTCACTTCAAGGGGTTATTTGTGCAGGGTAGTAAGTTTTAAGGACACTATTTCTGAAAATTAATTTTAAGGACATTTTACAAGAAATAGATAAAAGAATTTATCATTTTCAGTTATACATAAATTATGATAAAAGGATTTATCATTTTCCTATATAACTTAAAAAGATAAATGAATTTATCATTATATTGTAAATTCTCTTTAAAACTAATTATTCAGAAGTGTTGTCCTTAAAACTTATTACCCTGCAAATAGAAGCCCTTCAATCTAATTTCCACTAATTGCAGACCGTCGTAGCCAATTGCCGATGGCTCTAGCCTTCATCACGATGTCGAGCTTACGTACACCAAGACCAATGTTGTCCCTCTTTGGCTTCGTGCCTTTGTGCCTCCTCTCTCGTGCACGATTTTATTTTTTATTTTTTTTGAATTACGTTAGGGCGTAGAAAGTGATTTGGGCAAATGGGTTTTAATAGATTTTACTTAGGGCTAAAGTATTGGAAAGAATGGAGGGTGTGGTCTAGTGAAAAAGAAGGGAAAATTAGTTTTCTTTTAGTTATAAATCAAATACACTCAACCATCTTTAAATCAAACCGTTTATAAATCAATATTTAATACCTATTTAAAAACCTACTAGAGGCGTTTTATCCAAATTTTATTTCATTTCTATAACGATTTTTCATTTATTAAAATATCACCGTTCAATTTTCAACGGCGATAAAACAATATTTTTCATCAAAACAATTGTAGAATCTTACAAATATTATTATTTTGCCAAAATAATTTTTTTTTAAACAGCTTTTTGATTTCTAAAACACAATTCAAAATTCAAATTTTAATTTTAGTCAAATATTTTATTTTTAGTGGCAAATAAAATCCAAAATTTAATATTATTGAATCAAATTCAATAAAATATACATTTTAATAAATTTATTTTATTTGACTCTAAAATGGGATGTTACATGTGGACTTGCTTGGATTTGAATGATTCGTTACTCTGGAGCTAACGGGGATAGTCTAGTTTCTAAGGCGCATGGATTAGCAAGAATTCGGGCATTGATGGGACAGCGATGTTGAGTTGTCGATGTTCATGCAAACTGGTCATATGAGTTATCATATATCCAACAACATTTGAATTAAGAGATGCTATATCTATTGATGATTTCTATGTTTGGTATGGTTGTCAAACGATGTATGTATTATCGAGTTGAATAACTCGACACCCTAGACTATACACAAAGCAGTAGTACACCCATATGGTTTTTAGCATATATTGTGTTTATGTGCTAACTATTGGGTGTAGGGACGGTTCAGGTACGATTATCCATATCATATGTTCTTATTTACAATATTCATAACTTATATCTACTCTAAGATTACAGATCGCTCATACCAGACTTTGTCCGATTCAAGGTGGTTTGTATTACTACTTATATTTTTGAGTAATCTTAAATGAGTAGATTGAGAGACAAACATGAGACAACACATGGAGTTATGTCGACGACGAGCAAGAGGCTGACACTTTCTTATATATCTATTATTGGAGCGCTATCACTTATTTTCATGTGTAGTTCTATGGAGCTATTTGACACTACTATTGTATACAGACAATTATCTAGACATTATTCGATGTATTGGGATGTGTAAATTATGTTACTCTGTTTTGCATAATCCGATGAACATGTGATGCACTTCGATATGATGTTATTTATGGTTCATTTGATTATGCCGCTTTCACGCTTGTTTTATATCTATGTTGATTAATATATTATTTTGTCTATTCGCCGTGAGATATATGGCAGGCTCTTCATTAATTGTATTACATTTTCTGCTGACAGTTTCCCTCCATCGACTGAGCACCACAATAGCATGTTGTCATGCTATTAGATATTTGGTTTGTTTGGGTATCAGAGATAGAGGGAAGTTGTCATAGAATATAAGGGAACCCCTGATTTAGTTTCGACTGTAAAACCTAAAATGTAGGGTCAAATCCACATAGCCCAATCCTACTCAAATGCACTTCATGTCTTGGGTTTTATATCTGTCTTGAGATATAAAAAGTCACAAATTACATGATAATGACATGTGTCATCACATTTAACACTAAGAGAGCACCGACACGCTAACTGCATAAGTCTACACCTAGACGTATAATTTTTTTGAGGTAAGGGTGGTTAGAAAATGTTGTATGCATTCCAAGACTAAATCCCAATCCATGAGCATAATGACCCATAATTCAGTCCTAAAGGACCTTAACCTAGTTATTGGGGGCGCTTCCATATAGGAGGGTTCGTTCAACTAACTGTATTTGCTAAAGGAACATCAGTCTGGTAAATTCACATAATTCACCACATAAGAACATATACTCAACAACCATTAAGGTGCACCTCACTCAAACTAGTCGCACGGTATGTTTAACCCACCTCAAACCGACCAATATTGGAATTTCTAATAAGCTAGGACAAAACTAGCATCCAATGACACTCCCCTTTATCATATGCTCTGTACTCATTCTTGCAAAGTCTATCTAATTCCATGGATGCTCCAAGCCTATCTGATATTGGACAAGTTTTGCCCAGCCCTCTAAACGTCATCAAGTCTATAATGGTTGACTCATTAAAATCCTCAATAACTCAGCTTTGTAACCATCTCTTCTCTGATTATCTATTAACCCAACCATTACCCACCAAAAATGATGCTAAACTAACAATAGACCTATAATTTAACCATCAATAAAAGACTCATCAACCAGCCATAATCCTTCATTCAACATCGACCATCAAAGTAGCAGTTTCTTCAATTACCAAATCAACAACCCACAATCGGTAACAGCTAACCAAAGCATACAATGTTAACCCCATTTTAACATCAACTACAAGAGCTTGATTGCTCTATAAACAGCTCTCTCCTCCATTAGGAAAGAACAAAATTCCGAGGCATTGAGTGGTAGTACAAAGCTTATAAAGTCGTCGTAAAATTTAAAGTTACAAAGCAAAAAATATCAATCCATAGTCGACGTAGATACCTCAAGGATTTAAGCAATCAAAATTCCTAGTTTGTTTTACCGTTTATTTTCCATTTTCAACGCTTTCGACATTATTGATAAACCTTCGATTACGTAATGCAATCAGAGATCCTTGCAAATCGCTTGTTATTTGAGGTTGACAAAGAAAATCGCCAAGTACGGACAGGAAACAAACTTGGCCAAAGGAGGCGGGGAAATGCAACAGTCGAGAATTTACTTTTAATTGTTGTTTATTTCATTACATTTTTAGTTTTGTTATTTTAATAGTAAATAAAGGTTGTATGTATCATTTTGCCTATAACCATTTATTTATTTCAGTAAATAGTGCTTTGTATTTTTATTTATAACGGTTAATCGATAAGCTCTAGGGTTATTTATCTTGGACAAAAAAGTTAAAGGATGTGTTAGATTTGTCCCGACATGCATGTACATGTTTAAATTAAACTGTAAAACTATGTGGAATGGTCTCTTAAAATTCTGACGAGTTTTCAAGCCATTAAAGTAGCTAAAAGGAGTTGCTACACACAAAACTTTAGTTGTTGTCCAATCACTTTTCGCTTATCCTTCTTCGTTAAGTGTATCCATGTGTATTTAATACAACAATTCTAAAAGATTCGGAAATTATGCCAGGAAGAGTAATATAGATCTTCTGGATTCAACCTTTGGATTCCAATTCGCACCTTCTGCTTTTGTTAAATTTCGGGTCCCCGCAGCAGCTTTTGTATTTAATATTGCACTTATTTATTTCCTAAAGAACATCTGAATGATTTCTTTAGTTGACAAGTGCTTTGATATACTTTTCATGTGTTCGGTTTTACCTTCGTGAAACTTTGTGCAATATTCCTCCTGAACAAAGCCATCAAAGACGTGTGATACTAGGAATGTGATGGTATATTTTGAGCTTCACAACCCGTTTGGGACATCATCCAACAACCGCCCTTTCTTAACACTCACTTTTGGATTCCCGCCATTTCCACCCTAATTTTCCTGAACCTTTAACCCTAGAAATTTCTCATCCACACTTCAAGCCGAATCCTTAGTCGGAAGCGAAAAGATAAATGGAAGATGCCAGTACCCATTGGAGAAGAAGCTGCCGAAAACCCTAATCCAATCTGATGTCTTAAACCGAGACAAAGGTTTTTGGAAATTATTATAGTTACTGGGTGAAGGCCAGGGAAGGATTCTTCTGCTGATTCAGCTGAGTTGCTTGGACCATCTCTAATTTCCTGTGAGCGAGTTCTGAATTTTATTACGGGTTTCGTGTTGACTTTGATGATTTGTTTTCTTAACGTTGTATTACCGGCGATGTTGCCTGAAGAAGCATTCAGTGTTGTGACGAAATCATTTGATGCTAGAAAGGTTGGTTTTCTAATTTGCAAATTCAAACATGTAGATTGAAGTTTGTAGTTAGTTGATAACGATTCATATGACCTACCACACATTGTTGGAGTAAATTCAGGGAATTGAATTATGAATATCCTTATATTTGTCCGTACTAGCTTAAGTGCAAAAATTGATGTTTTTGTAGAAAGTACGAAAGGCGATTAGTCACCTAGCTGCTTGGAAGCAACTGATTTTGCTATATAACTACATGAGGTACACAAATTGGAACCGGTTTAATCATAAATATCACGTTTTTAAAAGTCAAGTTTGTTCTCATTATGTTAATGTGTGTGTAGACATAATCAATAATGGTAATATTTCCCTGAATACACATTCAATTGAGGACTGTGTTGTTGAATTCAAGTATGTGATGAAAATAAGTTTTTAGTCCATCTAATGTAGAAACTACTGCAAAATACAGCAGGTTTGTATGATTTGTGATAATAACATACTTGTATTGCTTGATGATGTACAAAAATGAGAATCAAATTTATTCAAACATAGTTAAGTGTAGATAAGGCAACAATTCTAGAGAAATAAGCTAATTGCAGATGTTTGTAAATGTTGGAATGATGAAGTTTATGAGTATGAGCGAAATGTAAAAATTCAGGAAGGTGGATAATGTTCAACTTCGATTGACACTTCCTTTACAAAAAGAAAGGACATGCCGTTGCCGGGGATCGAACCCGATCACCCGCGTGACAGGCGGGAATACTCACCACTATACTACAACGACAATGATGTTACCCAAATTGAAATATATATATATATATATATATAACTAACCCAAATTCTTGATTATATATCATTATCTTTTTTAATTTCTTCAAAAAGAGTAACTTTGTATTTGAATTATTACTTATTCAATTCTCGAAAGATACTTCAACCATGTTTGATGGTCCCATGATCATCACCAATTAACTATAAATTTTTAGCATATAGTAGATGTTATGCTGTGAAAATTAGTTTTACTTCAATTAATATAGAAATTCATACCAAGGTACGATAAAATGATATGATATGTGTGCTAGGATGCTTGTATAAATTGATAATGGATAAAACATAAGACTCATGAGATGATAAATACATTTATTCAAACATAACCATATGCATTCTAGATAAGAGAACAACATATTGATAAGGAAATAACTTGAATATCATGGTTTATAAATGTTATAATAAGCCAGTTTATATATCCAAGTGAAAATAATAAAGGCATAAAGGTAGATGGAGATAATTAGGCATTAAATTCCAAATTTTAAAATAGTTTCAATTTTTATGTGAATATGTTTCTTGTATTCCTTCAATCTATAAAACATTTATCAGTTTGAGCAACAATGAAGTTGTTGCAGTGTGTGTGTGTGTATATATATATATATATATATGCTTTCACTATTTGATTATTAATATTAATATAGCATAGGCATTTAACAAAAAAGTCGTCATAGCATAGTGATAAGTGTTTCCATCTATCATGCAAACAATCCGATTTTGATTTTTAAGGGAAATGAACATATTTATACGTTCGTCAAAGTTCTTTAATTATAAAATATTCCATGATGAGTAACAAGTGCATATGCACTTAATGTTTGTATTAATAGTTATATATAGCATAATAATTATTTCAATTTTATTTTGATGATGATTGCAACGAAGTCGTATTATAGTGGTGAGTATTTTCATTTCTCATACGGATAACTTGGGTTAGATGCTCGGGATGACACCGACATCAGTAGAAAGTAGCATTACATAAGATAATAGTCTTACAAAGTTTATATTTTATTTTTATTATTGACAGCAAGTGTCTTCTATGGTTACTATTTTACATCTATTATGTATCTAGTAAAAAATAAGCTTCATTAACTCAAAAGAAATCACACACCATATTTGGTTTAGTTTTAAAATGTTCCATAAACATATAAGAAAAACAAATGTTTATATAATAAAATAATTATAAAACAGTATTTATACTAGGGCGTCCTATTATATTTCTAAAAACAAGTTTCTTTTATTAATACATTAGTTTTAATAAGGTAAATGTTAATTTTGAATGAAATAATTTTACACTTACACTTAAGCCTGTTATGGTAGTGTTAAACGCCATCAATGCGAGAAAATCTTTATGGTATTGATACTATTGGTAAGTCAAAAATGATTCAATATTTTACTGTTGCTGTTGGTAAAATGATCGTTGATATACCGATATACTTTGATAATGGTAAATTTACCAATATATAAAGATATTAAAATTTTATTCCAATAAATTTTGATAATGATAATTATTTTGTTTCCAATTCAAACCCTATAAATGATTATATCGACATTTTGGTTTATTTTAGTTGATATATAGAAAAGTTTCTTAATTTATAAAAAATTATTTACGTTACTATAAATTAATAACATTGCTAATCTTAGGTTTTGAAGTTAAAAAAATTACGAAATAAAACAATGTCATGAATAATAATAGAAGTTCCATCTTAATTCTGACATTTCTTTAAAATTGTTCATGGTTGTGATTAAATTAAATAGTGAAAAGATAAAATTAATACAACTGGTTAAATTACCGTTACCGTCGGCTTTTTTTCCGTTAAATGCACCGTTAACAATGGTAAATTTGTTGTTACCTTGCGATAGAATTGGTATACTGATGCAACTCAATATTGATTATTAATTGTTTGGTATTGATTTGATAACGGTAAATTTACAATTACCATAACAACCCTATTTACGCTAGCAAAATTAAAAGATAATCTTCACAGCTGACCGAATGGTTATCCATTGATTATTAAGAGAAAAGTGTAGGATTTGTATCACATGGGTGACATAAAACAATGGTTTAAGGTTTTAGAAGGAATCATGAAATTCTTGTAACGTTTGCGGTTTTTCGTTGCCGAAAAACCGAACCATTATGGTTTTTAAGAGAAGAAAGAAGGAAAGAAAAAGAGAAAGAGGTAGAAGAGAGAAAATAGAGGGAAAAGAAAAATAGAGAGAATAGAGAATAGAAAATAGAGAACGGAAAGAAAACATAGATAAAGAAAATAGAAAATAGAAAGGAACAGAAAACAACAGAACAACAACCGAATCTCACAATTCGCAGCGGAACAACATATAATAATAAATGAATAATCTTTAAACAAAGAACTATATCAGTTATTACATTTTATACATTACATTACATCATCAGAGTGTACAACAACATCAACAACAAACAGTGCAGCGGAAAAAGAAATACTATATAGTAGTAATACGCCATGCCATCCAGCTTGCCTCCAGCAATTCCAGAATATCCAGAATATCCTGATAAACCTAACTCTTGACTGCTCGTGTAGAAATTGGTGGGCACCCAGAGTTTAGGAAGGAAAACAATAAACTCCGAGTCAGTCATGTGACTAGTGTGAGAACTCAAAAACAGTTTATTTATCTTTAAAATCAAAAATAGAGGAATATTTTTAAAGTCAATTCGCAATGCTTTTAAAAATGAGACTACCATAAGACCTCCTGCCACACACACAATGCAAACGCAGACTTGGAGAAGATTTCTTCTTATGATAGTCAAAGATGCTTGATACGCATTTAAAAAGAACATTTGATATTATTACTAGTGCATAGTGTAGAAAATTCATTTCGAAAGTAGAATATAAATCTTAGCCAGCATAGGTACCATTATATTATGCCTACTAATAGCTACCATTTAGATGGCAGGTTCTACAACTAAAACCGTACAAGATCGTATTGTTTCTTTGGATTTCCAACGAATGGTTAGGCCAAGGAACTTCCCATTGCCACATGAGAATGCCTCTGGATGGACATCCCCGAGAACCAAACCGGAACTCTGCCAACACAAGGCCGGGTTACCCCTAACTGGGTAACTACTAACACGAGCACGCCATTCCCCGATCGTAAACGACCTTTCTCACGGGATCCCGATAACCAACAACCACAAAGTAATAAATTCGCAGTAACCACATAGGTTAAATATCTGGGCTCCATACCATGATACCACCTCTATCCAGAAGGAAATGTACATACCCTAAAGGGAGCTACCCCTCATAACCTTGCCGCATCTTTCCTGTTTTGACCATTTCCGGGGTGTGAGGCTCGACGAAGTCACGTCCACAAAAACATACTTTATACAAAAGCCATGCTTTGGGTCAACAAATGATCATAGAAATGATCACCAAGATAGACGATCAAATAAATGATCCTATCACAAATAATCAACACAATGATCATTTAACAGCAACACTCAGCATGTCACATTACCAAATTGGGAATATATCGCTGATAACTTCAACTATATAACCTCTGAGCTCGTACGTCTCAGAGAAGGGTGTTAAGCTAAGAGAATAAATTCTCCGCCACCAACAGAAATATATTTGAAAGAAATCGGCTTTACATCTCAATTTGTAATGTCAGACACACAATCCATACAAGTCTGTTCCGGGCTCGAACAGAACCGAAGGCACTTACAAAGAAGTCCTTGCAATCCGAATAATCTCTAATCACGTTCGGATTTCCCATCACATATGGAGATCTCAATACCAGGGATCAGCCAGTGCAGAGACAATCAACAAGAAACCCTTTCGTTTTCGAAAATATCCGGTCTTCAACACCGATCTTCGAATGCAATTCATAACGACGTATCACATATTCGGAATGGGTTATACGACCCCAAGGTCCTTTCCCGGTTAACCCGAATAGTGAGCGCTTATTTTAAAAAACTAAGTGTGGCATTCAAATTCAAGCAAATCACAACGAATACCTATTTAAAGGTAAATATTGATAGTCGGTTGTTGAACTATCAATAGATATGCCAACATCACCAGATTCCAAATAATTTTCCAAATTATTTATTTTCCAAAAATATCTTTACAAGATATATATACTTTCCATTCTTCAAAAATAAATCAATATTTATTTTTAAACTCATTTTCCAATTTCATTTATAAATTCCATATTGAATTTATATTTCCAAAAATGTTTATGAATATACGATTTTCATTCAATTTCTAATATTCATTTTCAATTTATCTTCAAAAAGATAAATTCCAAATATTCACTTAATATTGGAAAAGCATTTCTATACTTATTAAAAATAAGTAATTCACAGATCTTTTTATTTTCTGTACTTAGAAAATATTTAATATACTCAAATCGAAATTAAGTATATATTTCATTCTTTAAGGAAATCATTCACTTAATCATATTTATTTGGGCCAAAACGAATGTTGCGTAAAACATCGTTACGACAACCCAAAATCACTAGTATAGGGATTCGAAATTAAAATAGATATATAAATCCCAATACTATACAAAAAATTTCCTTTCGGAAATCATTTACTATAACAATAGTGTTATAGTCCACCATTTCCTTTTATTTTTTTGAAAACGTCTATTTCAACAATAATTGTTGAAATCTATGGTTTCGAATCTCAACACCTTTTAAAACATCTTTAGATCGTTTTAATCCTATTTCAAACATCACATCCAAAATAATTTCTTTAACATAATATTCATTATTCAAAAACGTGAATATACTTGTTAATAAATTTCATCACTTCTATTCTTTTTATTTTAAAGGATTATTCACTGTCTAAAACATGAATATAATTCCATAAATAAATTACAACAATTCCTGATCAAAATAAGTCGTTGCGGATTTATAAAACAATGTTTATAAATTCTATTTCTATTTATTTTATAACAACTTCCTTTTATAAATTTCCTTTATAAATCTATTCAATTTCATATCTCGATGATATACTAAAATTTCATATTATAAGTTAAATACTTATAATTTTTTTTTATAAAAAAAATCGTTCCTTTAAACTTCATAAATTTATAAATCTTATAACTTATAAGATTCATTTATTTATCCAAATTCCATTCCTTTAATAACTTTATAAATTTTATAAACCTACTGCTTATAAAATTTCATTTATAACTTCACTGTTTATAATTCTATAAATTTCATTCATTTGTGAAATTCATTCACAATTCATTCTAACTCTTATAAAAGCTCGTTTTATAATTCCAATATTCTTAATTTATAAATATCAATTTATAAATCTTTTTTAATATAAATCAATTTATATTATTACTTTAAACATCTTTAAACTCTTTTATAGTTTCATCATTCTGATTTATAAAATAAAAATTTTATAAATCCTATTTTTAAACTTCTTATAATAAATTCAGAAATCCCAGTTTTAACTATTTTATAAAATCATTAATCTCATATTTTTCAAAAATCAACTTTTAACTGAATTTCTCAAAAATCATAATTTTTATAACATTAAAATTATAACGTTTATTTATTTAAGATGAATCAATTCCAAAAACATTTTATAAACGTATATTTCCAAAAATCACTTTAGAAATCAAAATCGTTATTTTTAAACTTCATAAAAAAATGGATCCGATGATGCAACACATCAATAGTCAATCACAACTTTCAAACATCATATATCATCCATGATAACAATCAAATATCACAATATATGAGATCAAATAAATATTTGTGAGGAATCCAGTTGGATCCCTCCAACCTGTTTCCCTGCATCAACAGACATTAGCACAATACCAATTCCGTTTCAAGACGGAATATCGCGGTATATGGGATTTTATAAAATATTATCCGCTTACTAACGGCGCAATAGGGTCTCATCCGCTATACAATGCGGGAAATCAATCAACTGCAATATATACATATGCCAATATATATATATTGCTATATATATAATATAATACCAATTCCACTTCAAGGTGGAATATCGCGGTATATGTGTGTAATAAATAACCTCCGCTTACTAACGGCGTATAGGGTCTATTCACATCCAATATATATATCAATCATCATTCAATCATTCAATCAACATAGTCAAGCAAATTTTAAATCTAACTATTTAAAATTTAAATAAACAATAAAATTCCTTTTGAGTGAGAAGTTCTCACCTTTGCTTTTTATTAGCAATCCATTTCCCATCTTGACTCGATTTTCTTGATTTATACCTTTTATAAATATTTACACAATTTATTAATATTCGAATCAATCGAATAAATTAAATTTTTGATTTGATAATTTCGATTCATCGGTGATTTCATTTTAATAGTTAAATTAACTCATAATTTCGTTTTAAACTAATTTCTTCTTTAAATAAATTTATTTAAACTAATTTTCGTTCTTGATTGTTTAATTAATCAATAGTTTTATTTAAACCAATCTCTTCTTAAATAAATTTATTTAACTTACCCTTAAATTGAATTTATCCAACTAATTATTTCAATCTTAAGTTAATGATTTTTATTTTAAACTAAAAATTAAAAATTCAACTGATTTTCTTTAATTAAATTGGTTTAACTAAAAATTTAAATTTCTTTTAATAAACTTTCTTAACTAACTATTTATTTAAATAAATTTTCCTTTTGAAAATAATCCTAACTAGAAATTTCCCATTGAACTTAATTTCTTTTTTTTTTTTTTAAATCAACAAATTTTTTTTCTTAAATAAAAATTATTTTTCTTTGTTTAATAAATTTATTTTAACTAAAATTTTACTTTAAAACTAACTTTCCCTTTTTAATAAATTGTTTTTGGCTTCCAAACAATTTCTTTTTAATATTTTGATTTAACAAAAATTAAATTCAAAACTATTCTTTATAAATTCCAATCTTTATCGAACAAATTTAATTTTCTATTTAAATAAATTTTATTAACTAACTATTTAATTTAAAAAACATTTTCTTTTATAAAATCTTTTTAATATAAAACAATTTATATTACTATTTTTAAAACTAAGTTTTCCTTTATTAAATTATTTTACCTAACAAATTTTCTATTTCAAAATATTTTACATTTAAACTAAATTTATATTTAACCAATAATAAAATTTTAAACTAGAATTCCTTTTAATAATTTATTCAATTACCATTTAATTTTAAAACTAAATCCCTTTTTAGTAAATTTGAAAACCGCATTCATAAAAATTTTAACTGTGTATATATATATAAATTTAGAAATCGAATAAATAAAATAAAATAAAATAAAATATTACCTTCTGCAATCGTTCGAGCCTTAGCTTCACCGTGCGCCATCCACGAAAACCCCCCATCGCGATAACGTCGCCCTCTGCCCAAATAGCTCTGCCACACGCGCCGCCTGCTGTCGATCGCGCGCCATCACCTCTGCGCCTCGCGAACCCCATCGCGCGCGCCACGACATCGCGCGCCGCCGCCATCCCAAATCATCGCCGCCTTGAATTGCCTTGACCTCGTCGTCGCTGCCGCAAACGCCTCCTGCGCGAATCCCCTCATCGCGATTATCCTCTCGTGCTCGCGATTTCTCTTTTAGGGCTTCGGCCATTTTTTCTTTTTCTTTTTTTTATATTCTGCGTGATTTGAATTGAAGAAGGAAAGGGGCGAGGACGTATTTAAAAGTGAAAAGAACATGGGCTGCACGATCGAAGGCGTGATGTTAGGAGCGATCTTAGGCGTGATAAATGGGATGCTGTCTGTTTATTTACTAATCCCAATTTAAACTTAATTTAAATTAAATTTGTTTCGATACAAATTTCAATGCGTTTATGTGTCGTATGATCACATATCAACTCAGAAAAATACGAAATTTGAAATCCGAGAATAATTCAATATTCCGGACCCAATGGAACTGGTTTCGTCGAATTCCGAGACTGTGCCTCGGACGGCTATTTAAATATCGATTCAAACGATTAAATTTCAAAACTGAACAATTCACTTTCAAATTAAATTCTGAAGCTTCTATTATCTTCAATATTATCAATATGAATTTTACAAGCCTTTGAAATATTTTTTTTTTAATCAGCTTAAAATTGAAGATTCAAATTTTTATTCAACTCTCAATAGATTAAATCCTAAAATTTAATCGCTAAATTTATTCTGATAATTTGCAATTCAAATCAAACCATCCTTTAAATATTTAAAATTAATTAAATATTCCCAAATTAAATTATTAAAATTTCTGGGTCGTTACAATTCTCGTCAAGGTTCGGTTTTGGTGGACTCCGAAACGAAAAGCTTGCAAAAATCTAATATCGGTTGGGAAAAGGAAAAAAGTTCAAAAAATTAGATTGAAAATTTTATAACTTAAACTATGAACTTTATTTTAAAATAAGTTTTCAATCACGTCGTCAACTTCAATCGAATGTAGGTTCATCGTATTCAATCTCGTTGTCGGTCATTCTTTTGTTCTCTTGTGCCTTAGCTTTGAATTCGAGATGAAATTGGTGTTGAATTGAAGCAATTTTTTTATTTTAGTGTGTTGATTTTTTGTTTTGACGTTTGCCTTAGCTTCAAAACATTAAATTGAGAAAGCACTAGGAAATATGCGGCTGAGCTGTTATGTGGGTTAGTCCTATTATTTTCTTTGTTTCTGTGACTAAAGTTGAGCTGCACATTTAAATTAATTATTTTTACTTTAGCTTAATCAAGTTCAATTTAGTTCATTTCAACTTAGTTTAATTTGAAAATTGTATATTTCTTTAAATACCGTATTTTGTGTTTTAGTTGCAACTTTTACTATTACGTTTTCATTAAGAAGAATACGCATACCCGAAACCGGAACCGAAACTTCCAAAATTAATCGAAACTAAGTAAATTTCAAATGACCGAAACCTTGTTGTCAAATCTTGCATAAGCACACCCTTCATTCATTCATTATCATAGAAAAGGTGAAAACTGCAAACAACACGGTAGTGTCCGTCTGACCATCAGATCATTTGGTTATGGAACAATATGGCTTTGGTAAGTCATGTTTGGTAAGCCCAATAAGTCAATAGGTTAGATTGGCAACATAGCATGAAGAAAAGCTATTAAACAATTTCATGTACTTATTACCTTTTTGAGAAAGTTGGTAATCTTATTCTTAAACAATAATAATTTACAGAATAATACATTGTGGTACACTGATGTATCTACAATTGTGAAGTTGGTTAAGTTCTTCTTCTCTTGGGAACTGAAGCTGCTCAAATTACCTATATATTCATCAATTACTTTCTTTCTATGTGTTACCATTGTTAATTTGCAGTCTTGTAATATACTTATGCATAACTTTTTCGTTTCTTTGTGTTTAAACTTTACTGTACTTTTTTCATTCCAAAAAGTATACGGTAGTTGCAAATGCATTACATGGTAGGTCACTTTTTGCTGCTCTAAACTTCGGCTAGATAATGCGAGTCATTAGTGGAGTTGAACATCCTATGTGTACCATGTTATGTTGGTTTTTGTTTTACGTCTAAAAATCCTATGCCACACATATTTGATATTTTATTTTCAATTTGCTTGATACTTGATGTCTTATATAACTATTTGCAATTTTAATACGTTATAAAAAACAATAAAAAAAATTCTATTTGGATACAAATTAATGACACAAAATTTGAACTTATATAATGTGCGCCACGTGGTAGATGTAAATGCGATACTTACTAGGTAAATTAAAATGTTTTTTATCTTTGAACTTAGAAAGCATCATTATATTAAGTTATCCTATATGTTTACTGTTTCATGTTGGATTTTTATTCCACATCTAAAAAAAGCTTTATTATGCTTATTTGTTATTTTATTTTCAGTTTACTTGATACCCGGTGTTTTGTATGAGCAACCACATTACAATATTTATTCTATTACAATGTGTCATGTTATTAATACAATTTTTTGTTAAAAAAAATTAGGGTTTATTATTTAGTACGAATTTCCTCTGTCTTCTCTTGTTAAGGTTAAAAAAGTCCGTTCGATTTTCATTCAGGATATGATTCAGGGTTAGATAATGTACGAAATTGTGTTCATTTGAATTATTTGATATTTTTTTATTCATTGGTTGTCTGGTTTGTTCTTGTTAATTTATGACATGGTAAAATATGACTTGTTTATTATGGTTACCTTAAAAATACGAACAAATTAGGATTAATTTTTGATTGGAAGTTTGAATCTATCTCTAAATGTGAACTGTGTGCAAACAAAAATATATATGAAATCTTTTAAATCTGTTGTGAAAAACCGGTTTGCTTGGTTTGGCATGTAACGATGTTGACGATTTGAAAGGTCATTCAACTTACGATGGTAACAAATACTATGTCACATATATTGATGATTATATTGGATATGCTTATGTTTATTGGATGAAAACAAAAAAACGATATCTTTGAAAAAAGTAAAATTTATAAAGTGAAAATGGAAACAGAGTTAGGATTTAAAATAAAAATACAATATTTTGATTGTGACGGGAATATTTTTCAAATGATTCCACTTTGTGTTATAAACACGGATTGATTCATCAATGCACTAACCTCCATACACCTCAATAAAATGGTATCATCGAAAGAAAAAAATAGGACATCAGTAAAAATGGTTAATGATATGGTTATTAGTTTAAATTTGCCTAACATTTTATGCGATGACGCTATGTTATTTGTTTTTTACATTTTTAAATAGAGTTTCTTTGAAAAAGAAAAATGCTTCTCTTTATGAATTATCGTTTAACCAAAAACCTAACCATGGGAGTACTTGATTTCGGTCCTATCAATAAGTGTGATTTTTCCGGTTCTATCATAGGGCTACATGGTTGCAGATTAGTTCAACATAGACCTCAATAACAATTTAAATTTTTTAAACCAAATGAAAGTTTAATCGAAAACATGTCGCTCATTTATGTGTTGTTTCCATGATGATGCAATTTTCTGTTCTTTAACTATGTTGGCTTGATCCCACTTGAATACGTGGGCATCACCTAAGTAGTGTAGCCTATTTTATTTATTTTGTGTATTTAAATTTTTTTTATTTAAAAATGAGGGGAGGATGTTGAATATTTTTAAAACAAAACAAAGTTGGGTTTTTTGAAATGAAGAAGTTTTGGGATTTTGCATTTGTCTTTGATCAAAACAAAGTATAAAGAGTTGTCTTTGATCAAAATAGAAACAAAGCCATGAAAAAGCAAAGGCAGAGTGCGGTGCAATGTACATGCAGATGCATACGTAGGCGAATGAGCATGTAGGGTGCAATTGGGTCTTTTAGGACACAATTTGCATTTAGCATATACACATATCGATAGAAATGGGAGTCCTATTTTGAAAGTTGGTACCGTTGCAGAACAAATCAACAAGTCGGGTAACAAATAGATCCGTTGAGTGAACTATTACGGGTTAACAGATCTAGCATTTGGACATATTCATTTTAGGAATGGATAGTTCAGAACCACCATAAATGTATAGCGGATCCTCAGACTTTAGAACAATTCTTTTTCCTTCTTCCTAACTTTATTTCCCCTTTTCTGCATCATCAACCATTAACATGAACTGAATATTCTTTGACAGATGACGTTGAATCCTCAAGTCTTTGATTGTATAAAATATACATTTGTAAAATAATGTACAGAAAGATCCTTGAAAGATCCTTGAAGCATGAAGTTGGACATTATCATTCTTATAACAAATACAATATTTCCAACTGAACGTACAAATGCGCGTAGGAGTAATCGAATGACAGAGAAGATGTTTAAAAAAAAACATACATGCATTTCAATTGGAAATACAGTAAAACATAAATATATTGGAGGTACGAAATAAAAACAATGGCCCATGCAGGTCTCGAACCTACGACCTTCGCGTTATTAGCACGACGCTCTAACCAACTAAGCTAATGGGCCACTTGATATAGTAAAAATTTTGCAAGTACTAGTCGAGAGATTGGGTGTTTCGAAGGTAACTAAGTAATTATTTATCTAATCATGACACGTATGTGAATGTTGTACATCTCATTCGAAATGATAGTAGACTATTTAGTTTTGTTCTGATTGATGTGTCTTTTATCATCATTTGTCTTTTACTCAAATGACTGAAATTGATCACATGAATTCTTTGGGTTTTTATACGATAAAATCAGGTTGGGGTATCTTTCGGCATAAACAGTTGAAACTGGAGGCACATTGGTGAATCATGCAGAAACAGTTTTTTTATCAGCATTAAAGATTAAAGATGGATGGGGACATTGACACTGTGCCATGGTTGAAAATACATGTTTTGATCTTCATCAAGACGACTGTATATTCCGATCCAGAATCTCTCCCCGTTTTTGCAGTTTGATTAAGACTAAACCTGATCTTCCTTTGATATATTCCGGTCATACTCTATTCTCCTCTGAATTTCTTCCCCATTTTTTCTAATTCAATTGATTATTTCTAATCAATTTGGATATTCTAGGTGCAAAGTTTTTCATCGGTCATAGGCCGAAGCAAATGACTGAACATTAACTGATTTCTACATTCGACAACTTCTCGAGAGTTGGGGAGGTTAGCATTATTAAAGATAAGGTGACCAAAACGTTGTGAGGTTAGTTTTAACCTGGATTCAATACTGTTTGGTGGTTTCAGTTAGTTTCAGATTTTAATTTTTCTGGTGCGTAATGCAGGCTGTTGTTTTTCGATATGTCTGACTAGAGAGGAAGCTCATAAGGTGGTCAAAGATTTTCATAATAAAAAGACCTGCCAGCAGTAAGTTTTTTCTTGTATTTAATGTTTTTGTTTTTTGAATTGAATTGGTACGGTCTGCCTTTACTTTTGTGGCAGGATTCAACATATGTTCGATTGATTTAGTTTGAAATCTGGTAGGTTAAGTCAGGAAGTATTGTGTCATTGTCCTTGACTATGTGAGGAAATGCTGATGAAGAAAGAAATTAAGTAAAATGTTGGAAACATGAAACCTACTTCTAATTGATGATACACCAGTGCATCTTTATTTGTTTCAAATGATTGAAATGTGCATGCATGTATTTTAGAGATATGGATGCAATATGCTAGGGATATAGCTCAAGTGATTGAGACTAGTATTATAGTTTAGGTGGCGTGTTTTCGAACATAAATTATTCATCTAATCATGACATAGTAATTATTTGCAAGTACTAGTCGAGAGATTGGGTGTTTCGAAGGTAACTAAGTAATTATTTATCTAGCCATGACACATATGTTCACTTGACATAGTAAAAAATTTGCAAGTACTAGTCGAGAGATTGGGTGTTTCGAAGGTAACTCAGTAATTATTTATCTAATTATGACACATATGTAAATGTTGTACATCTCATTCGAAACGATAGTAGACTATTTAGTTTTGTTCTTATTGATGTGTTTTTTTATCATCATTTGTCTTTTTCTCAAATGACTGGAATTGATCACATGAATTTTTTGGGTTTTTATACGATAAAATCAGGTTGGGGTATCTTTCGGCATAAACAGTTGAAACTGGAGGCACATTGGTGAATCATGCAGAAACAGTTTTTTTATCAGCATTAAAGATGGATGGGCACATAGACACTATGCCATGGTTGAAAATACATGTTTTGATCTTCATCAAGATGACTGTTATATTCCGATCCGGAATCTCTCCCCGTTTTTGCAGTTTGATATAGACTAAACCTGATCTTCCTCTGATATATTCCAATCATACTCTATTCTCCCCTGAATTTCTTCCCTATTTTTCCTAATTAAATTGATTATTTCTAATCAATTCGGATATTCTAGGTGCAAAGTTTTTCGTCGGTCATAGGCCGAAGCAAGTGACTGAACATTAACTGATTTCTACATTCGACAACTTCATGAGAGTTGGGGAGGTCAGCATTATTAAAGATAAGGTGACCAAGACGTTGTGAGGTTAGTTTTAACCTGGATTCAATACTGTTTGGTGGTTTCAGTTAGTTCTAGATTTTAATTTTTCTGGTGCGTAATGCAGGTTGTTGTTTTTCGATATGTCTGACTAGAGAGGAAGCTCATAAGGCGGTCAAAGATTTTCATAATAAAAGACCCTGCCAGGGGTAAGTTCTTTTTTTGTATTTAATGTTTTTGTTTTTTGAATTGAATTGGTACGGTCTGCCTTTACTTTTGTGGCAGGATTCAACATATGCTCGATTGATTTAGTTTGAAATCTGGTAGGTTGAGTCAGGAAGTATTGTGTCATTGTCCTGGATTATGTGAGGAAATGCTGATGAAGAAAGAAATTAAGTAAAATGTTGGAAACATGAAACCTACTTTGAATTGATGATACACCAATGCATCTTTATTTGTTTTAAATGATTGAAATGTGCATGCATGTATTTTAGAGATATGGATGCAATATGCTAGGGATATAGCTAAAGTGATTGAGACAAGTATTATAGTTTAGGTGGCGTGTTTTCGGAAATAAATTATTCATCTCTGCCACAGATTATGGAACACGTTGCTAGTTCCAAGGGAAAAATAATAATGGGAATGCATGGTTGTAGGAAATGCATATTGTTGTACTTGTAACTTGTTGGTCATTAGCCGTCATAATTGTTGTTACCCTATCAAATAACATCTTGAGAGCTTTAAAATTAAAATATTTATTAGAATTTTTTGTTTCTGCTGTTATCATACTTCTATTTGACATTGTAAAGTTGCTACATTTGTATTTGATATAAATAATACTAATTTAACAATTCAAACAACACTAATGCTCTAAGATTTAGTTCCACCAGAGGTTTCACTATGAAAGTGAGATGAGGTAGGTGGCTAAGAAGAGACAACATGCTTTCTGGACATGAGCAGACAACCTTGTTAATAGACTTGGGCCTCTAAAGATGAAATGGACATTCCTTTGTGTAACCTTGTGAAGAATGCAGCTAAACCATAAGTATCACGTGCAAGTTCGATGTGTTAAAATTGGACGTAGATTCCCATCGAAGTTTTCATTTGTTAGCAGTTGTGAGGACAAATGTGAACACTAGTTAACAGACTACTAAGATGATGTTTTACACTTAACTACAAATATGATTTTAAACAGGCTTGTAAATCATATGTCCAATTAAAATGTTACTTTAAAATACCTCTGTTGTAAAATTCCTTCTAGGCTTCGTTAGGCCAGCCTTACCGTTTGGATATTTATCTAATCCACGTAGACTTACTGCATTATCTAAGCATATGAACATGTTTATAAGTACCATCTATGCATCAATTTAGGTTTGATTCCTCTTACAAGTATTAAAATGTTTGTTTTAAACAATTTTATCTTCATGGTTGCTTCCAAACCCATCTAAATCCATGGTATCCCATTGAGGATCAGTTAATTCTAAACGACATATTAAATTTTTATCCGAAATGCATGAGTTTATCAAAAACGCTCAGCTCCGATTAACCATCGATTAATCCCCGTCTAGATGATTAATCCTTAGTTCATGTTTACCGTCTAGTATCCGTCTAACGACTTCTACAATTTTGTAAAATACTTATGAGCGATGCGTTTTATTGGAGAGGATGGAACCGTTTTCATAGTTCACGAGAGCTAACAATGATTAGTTATTAATGTGTCTTATGTCTTATAAAAAGATGTGAAAATCTCTAAATGCGACTTAGTCCATGTGGCAAAATGGGTTGAGTTGGAAACAACCTGTGTATTACAACATACCCTCCATTACTTTCAAAGAAAATTCCTTCCTTAGTTTCACAAGTATTTGGAATCCATATTTTCAAACTTGTAGCACTTACTGTTGGTCAGGCTGAAAATGGCTGAGTTACGTACTTCACGCTTTCTTTAAGACGATTCGCGGCTTAGTTTTAAGGTGCAAGATTAACTATCAGCCACTTCGTCCACATGATAAAACAACCTCTAAAAATTTGGTAGATTTGCTATTTGCACGACAATAAATCATGTTAAATTTAACACTTGTATTTAATTGCTTGGAAGAATTCTGCAGAGAAAGAGAAATGACAAAAGAAGAAGAAAGGAAATTGCCTATTGTCTTATAATTTTCCTTATGCCTATCTATGATTTAAATAGATAGAATGGAAATTGTATGCGTTACTAAAACGAAGAGTTGTTTATGGATCTAAAATTATTGTCATTCATTACCAATTTTATTATTGTTAATTTTTGCAACGGCTCATTATAATAGCTCATAAATATATTATCGCTATACAACATCATTCATTACAAATTTTATTATTTATTTTTTTATATAAAATTAATTCGCTTAAAATTCCAACACTTATGCTTGGCCTTTAATCAAATCCACGAAACATAAATGGATTATTATCGCTTGTTTCAGTGAGCTGATAACTATCTTTAGCTCGCTTTACATTATACATTCAATGCCATACAATGTGCTTCAGGTTAAACCAATTAGACTAACCTTTGTCATACTTGTAGGCCAAAATAAGATTCTTTCAGTTCTTGTCATACTTGTAGGCCAAAATAAGATTCTTTCAATTATTTTATCTTGGAAATGTCTTGCTTATTTTTTTGAATTGTGATAACAAATATTGTGTCGCAGGTATTGGGTTTATGTCCTGTTCAAAAAAAAAAGGGTTGATGCACTGATGCTAATCTGTTATTTTGTTACATAAGAATGTAAACGCATTTCTTTGAAGATATGTTATAATCTTACCCATTTATTATAAATTAAACTTGTTCATATTAAGTTCACTTTATGTCGGCTATTCTAGTAGCAGTTTGATATGGTGGAAAATAATACATATGAAAGTATTACTTGCAACAGCTAACAAATCTATGATTATTTTTATTTTCCCGGTCCCTCTTCTATAAGACCTGCTAATTTCAGAAATCACCGGTCATCTTGAAATGATATTTTTGTGCATCTTAAATATTGTTTAAGGAGGGGATTCTTCGAAGCACAAAATTAAATATGGTAAAGCGATTACACAGAAACCGAGTTTAAATTATTAAATCTATTACACAGATTTATAATTGTACACCCTACTGCTTGCTTTGAACGCTTAGATGTTGGCAGCTCTGTATCAATTTGAATTTCACTTTAAGCTATGATATATTCTATTAGATAGTATTTATTTGCAATAAAAACTATAACTACTGATAGTTGATTACGATTAGTTGTGTTATTCTACAATCAGAAGTTTGTGCTTATTAACTATTTTTATCAAATGATAAACAATAATAACCTTACTGAGCATTAAAAAATCTCACTACTCATTAAACTATGCTTAATTTTTATAACATATATTTAGCCCTTGTAATTAGTAAAAATTATGTAATATGCTCGAGCCAGTAGTATTACATGCAGCCAAAACAAACAAAGCCTAGCGAATTATCAGTCATGCCAAAGGAAACCACTAGTTGGAAATTTGCAGATGGCGAGTTGGAAAGATTAGGTTCGGCATTTGTCACACAGATCCTTCTCTTCCCTTCTTTTTTCCTACATTAAATGATGCCAAGTGCCAGAATTTTTTTCTTCTTAATCTCAGTTTAGAAAGTACTTGTGGTTATCATAAAAATTAATTGTTTTATGTATTTATATACTACAGTATCCCGTTACAATATGCTGAACTGTATGTAGGGCACTGGATTTCATCTGTGTACTTCCTAAGAATGATTCAGAAGATGAAGTTCCTTCACAAATTTCTATGTATGGTAGCATTAAGGGCTAGCAGATTTGAGAGGATCGCAACAAATGATGTAGAACTCATAGGTAAAGTGTAAATATGTAGATGCAGTAATCTCTTAACACACACTCTTTTTTGATTTTGTAATTTTTGTTTTTTGATTTGTATGCAGTTACCTAATGTAGCAGGTTGTGCACTATTGAAGTATACGACAAAATAATAAGCTCTAGCAATCTCTGAGGCTTCGATTGGGAAACATAGGATGAAAGTATTCCTTTACAAAATTTTCCATCGTAGCAATTATCATCTAATTATTAAGTAAATTGATTATATGTCTGATACAGGTGTCTGCTTGACTAACGTTTTGATTTGTGAATGAATGAACCTGCTGTCTACTTATGTTTGTTAGACTGCATAGATGGTTACAAATTTTTTTTTTCATGTTGTAAATGTCTGTAATAACTCCTGGTTTTCTGTGGGGACACTTGCTAGTCAAAATAATTTAGCTTGTTAGAACTCCTCCTTTGTATACAAATTTAGACGCAACATTGGTCAAGCAACAGTAATATTTTTATGAGAACTAGTTATATATGTAAATGTGATGCAATAAAATTTGATAGCTCCAAAGTCATTGTTTTGAATAGTCATTTCCTTCACTATTTGGGATGTGTATGTATGTGTGTGTAATTTTTATATTCAATACTGACTTTGGCTAAGAAAGGCCAATCCATGCTACTTTTAATCAATCATAATTTCGTTCAAGTTCTGGAAGTATCAATCAAAAACGTTGATTATTCTTGTCACTACAAGTACGCTCCTGACTTAATTTTTTCTTGCCTTTTCTCTTTGGTGTTAGGCATTACAACTTCACTAATTTTCTAGTATAAATATGGAATATGAGGATGATCTC
This sequence comes from Allium cepa, assembly GCA_030765085.1. Taxonomy (NCBI): domain Eukaryota; kingdom Viridiplantae; phylum Streptophyta; class Magnoliopsida; order Asparagales; family Amaryllidaceae; genus Allium; species Allium cepa. The sequence continues at coordinate 951,317,390 of CM060928.1, read as the reverse complement.
CCTGTTGAGAGAAAGAGAAGCGGTCGTGGAGTTAACTGACAAAGTGGCTTTCTTTTTGTCTTAGAGGAGAAGTCAACAAGAGAAACATTTTTTTTATATATACTTTGAATTTAACTGTGATTTTAACTTTTTTGTAAAAAAAAATTTTGAAAATATCAACTTAGACAAGTCATATAAAAATAACACAAAAATAAGAATTGGACATGAAAATTGTTGAATATGCGCTTATATGATTTTTGTTTGATGATAATAAACATATATACATTCGTTTAAATGTATTTGTTAATGTACTATTTTATTTTTCATAGATTAAATAAATATTTGCTGAATAAATTAAATAACACGGAATTTGAATTCAAACAAATATTTATTACATTTTTTGAATAGTACAAATTCAAGTTCTCACTATACATATACAATTTTGATTACAATACATCACAATTTCATATTTTCATATTTACATAAATTCCTCACTACATATCATTCATACTCGTAGTTCATCTTCAACTTCATTTCAGTTAGAATCCAGCATCTGAGCAATCTGCAAAAATATTCACTAACGCAGTAAAATTGAAAAAGAAATATTTTTGCAGTATAAAATAAAATGTGGATTTTGAAAATATTATTTGCCTCAGTTATTTGGGTTGTTCGTCATCATTTACATTTGAATCCATCACACACGAACAATGTGACATGCACAGTGTATCACTGTACATGCCGCAAGGCCGTGCACACCGATATACACTTGATTGATTTACAGGAACAAGTGAGCACAGGTCAAACCCAAATGAAAAGCCGGGTTAAACTCACGTGCAATAAAATGAATGTCACAACTTTCAGCACAAGGTCAAATCCGAGCTTCAAGCTGGATTCAACTCAGGTGAAATTTCGAAAAATAACCAAAATGCAAAGGTCAAGTCACTACTCAACTCAGTGCATCAACCAAAGTTAAGGCGACATGAAGTCAGCAAACTGCAAGTACAATGCTCAATGCACAGTATTGCAATGCCACAGCGAACATGGTTCAAAACAACATATCAAACAACCAGACTTCAAGCCATGCACAGCAGCGACCGAAGACAAAGCATAATCAATGTGAACACATGAACTACAAGCTAACAAATGCAAACTGTATCGAACATGATATAGTGACAAGAAACAATCAGCAGTGTACATGAATACAACAAAAGGTGAATGTGCAGACCCAACCAAAGAAATGAACAGAAACAACTACAAGGCAGACTGCAATATCAAAGGTCAGGTCAGACCAAACATCAAGACCAACTACATAATGCAAATGAATTCGAACCAAGTCCATGAAGCACAAAGACTCCAAGCCTTCAAGCTACAACTCAAATGAAACAGATCAAGTGACATGATGAAGCAGTGCAAACTCAAATGAGCAAGTGCAACAAAGGAATAACAACAATGCACAAAGGCTACAGCAACCAAAGATAATGCAAACAGTTCAAAGTGGAAGTACCACCCGAGTCTAACTAAATTGACATGCAATACACAGTGCACATATGTCAAGTAAAGACTCAAGACCACATAAGTCGACAATGCAGATAATGGACAACAAAAAGACTTCAAACCAGTGTTACCAATGGAAGCCAGACGAGTAAAACAAGTGACTTGATGAATTTAACACCAAGACCACAAGAGATATCAATAAGCACATAAATGTACGACACTAGCATATCTGATTATATATATGAGCATATATATATATATATACACACACACAAATGCGCATGATACAAGTGATAAAATATCAGAAGTAACCGAAGTATCAACCATGAACAATGCCGAAGTCATGGAACAATTCAAAATCATTACCACGGCTATAGCATGATCAGAACCAGGTAAAGTCGAAGCAGTGACAGTACTGCAGACGCAGAAGTCAAAATAAATAACCAAGACAAAAATCGATCATGTTCATATCTTCACA